>MU795267.1:0-34923 GCA_027886305.1 Lentinula aff. lateritia | reverse complement strand
TTGGCTGCTACTTAGCTCCTCCCTTCTATACTCCTGATCTCCGGGGACTAACGGCGTAACGGCGGTGTTGTTAATAACTTCACTACTGTCCCACTTGTCTTCTGCTCTTAGACACTCTGTGACCTCTGGCACGGTTACACGGTGTGCATGATCTTAACACACGGTCAACCGATGCATCACCGTTTGGACGCTATCTTCGTCTGGAGAGTTTGCCAAAGTTTTCTCCATTATCCTCGACCCAAACATCAACCCAAAAACAGTTCGCATGTGCAAAATTACCCGAGATATCTTTGTGTTCCCGTTCTATGGAGGTGAAATGTATGTAGCCACCGATTCCATTACGCCTATAGTTACTCAATTCTATACTAGACTTTGTTTAGACTATAAGACTGGTGCTGTCAAGTTTCGCAAATCTCATGGACCTGGAATAATGTACGAATTATTCCATTGTCTCTCTCCCCTATTAACTTTCGCACCAGGGGATCCGTTGCCTTGAATAACACGAGCAATAAATTTGTTGCTTATACTGGAAAAAATTTTCAACTTTATCGTCTCAGCAGCCTCGAACTCCTGAAGACATTCACTGCTGAGACACCGGTTGTTTTGTTTCCCAAGTACGTTGTATTTGGAGAATTGGAGAAAATTATCGTTGGAGGACCGATCGCGGCTGCGCCCTGTTGTATGATGTTCAGAGTGAAAAGGTTCTTCAGAGTCTCAGGTACCCTCACGGAGGACTCGTTCAGCCAGTATCAGTAAGTGTTTCTCAAACCTGTATATACCCTATCTTACTGAGGTATTGCCTTAGACGATTAGCCTTCCTGAACGACATCTGATTGCTATTGCCGGCTCCACCGCTCAACAAGCTGCAGATGTTATCATCTTCGAAAAACAAATACCGGATGAAGAAATTCGCTCTGACCGTGCCGCAGATGTCCCGATGGCTTCTTCAGCTGATTCAATCCTTATTGGCTTTTACCTTCCAAAGAAAATCTGGTATTGGATGCGTATTCTTGGTGTTGTCATGGTTTTTCTCGCTTCCGTGGGCTACTTCCCTACTTTCTATGTACAAATGTCTCAGGTTTGTATTTTGGTGTTATTACATTTGGATTCTTGACTGATGAATCACAGATTCCTCCTTTTCGTCGTGATCCTCTGAACAACAAGCCAGATAATATCAAGAAGGGTTTGCATGGAGAAATGAGTTCAGATCAATATATTGATGTTACACATAGGACTACGAAGCGCAATGCAGTAACCAATGGGGAACGCAAGCGCAATTCTGATTTGAATGTTGTCTTACAAAAAGCTCTCGCAGTCGTGGACTAAAAATGTAGTACAATGTTATGACTCATATCTCATTTATCATGTTCGTACTACGAGAGATCACAGTGAGCTTTGACATAGTCATGAACCACTCACTGCCTTTGCAGCCTATAATCAAGTCCGATGTTGAGACCAGATGAGAATTACCCTGTGCTCGGTTTACCCGGTCAGCTTGCGTCGAGGAGAAGCTTTCTGGGTTAAGGTCAGGTATACATCTCCCGGACATCTCCCGCCTTTCAGTCGATTTGTTTCTTGGCCGGAAAAGTAAATATATCCCAAAGGTTAAAGATAATCAATTCAAATACATTTCTCAGTCCAAAAAGAGGAAATATCGTTCCAAGAAAACATTCCTGAAAAGAGAAACAATACCAATTCCTTTCCCCTTTGGCAAATTCACTCAGAAATAGTTCTTTTTGTGGTCATAAAAGGGAATTAGTTCCCGTAAAAATCTTTCGCGGGATACTAACTGATAATGGAAATAATTTGCCTAAATTTTCTATTTTGGAATATACTGGTTTTCCTGGATCAGAAATTTACTGAGAATGGAAATCTTTTCCATATACTTTCTCACATACTTTCTCGGCCGGCATTTATTACCCCAGGCGCAGTGAGACGTGGTCATACTCTCACGGATTTCAGCCGTTTTGACCGGATATTCCCATTGCGGGTTTTGACTGGGCTTGAGCTTCCAGGGGTCCTTTTGATGCTGGTAGGCATATATAGGGATAGCTGGTTCCTGATGAAGTTTTTTCGACCTCATTCTGACCAGATTCTGACTTTTCGGGTAAGTCTCCAAATAGTCTACGCCCTTCCTTTTCTTATTTTCGATTTACTCTGCGGTTACTCGACCTCAAAAGTCGAAAACGCTTGCGCAAGAAATTTGCAGGTCAAATTTCGTTGCTTGACCGTCTCAATTTTCGTAGTACGTGCTTCTCTGATCCTTGTAGACGATGTACATCATCATCATACTCAACCAGCGACGTAGTATCCATACACGTTCAAGAATTTACGAAGATATTCATCCTCAATTTGTTGAATGTATGCCTTCATCATTTAGTTTCAACTGAAAGGTTTACTTATCTTCATTTGAAGACCTCGGACGTGCCATCATGCTCCTTCGACAATCTCCGTTTGTCCCTGGATTGTTCCCTATATGCCTCTTTTTGTCCATTGTCCTTCTCAGTGTGGCTCGGCCGACGACAAAGAAGCTTACCGGTGACCGACGTAAGTAGTTATTGCTGCTTCCTTATGTGATACATTGATGCTGAAAATCATTTACAGTCCCAGGTGGAATGATAATTAGGTTGGGATACAAAAACATTTGGGACGAGCAATATGGAACAACCTTTCGATTGTACAATCGTTTTGATCGATCCACAAACTTCACCATTTTCTTTGGAACCATCGTTGGCTTGACGACTTCCGTTCTAGACAATCAGCTTGTAGTTCAGACAAGAGAGATTCCGCGTGCTGAAGTTCGAAATGCTAGGGGGAATTTCGGAGTTCGAAAATATCAATTGATCAAGCTGGGTCAAGACTCAGATTCCCAATTGGTAACCAATTTGGATGTGCACCAGGCGACACAAGATTTCCTAGTTCAGGAGCTCAGTGATCCCAAGAAACTCTTGAAGCAGACCAAAGACCTGTTTTACAAGAAGTATGATATCCCTGCAGTAGATTTCTGGCCGGACGTGGCAGATAACGGCGAATATATCAGTCTCGTCCTGATCTATCTGACCTTGCTCGAAGGTAGGGATCACGAACCAGCATTGGCAAAGGGCACCTTGGGGGAATGGATCAAAATATACAGGGCTGTGAAGACTTTGGGGTTGGGGGATGACTATGTTACGAAGGATCCTCATTTTTTGGCTATTTTTTACTTGCTTAATGGGAAGTACGAGGCACCCGAGACACCTTTCAACTGGGCGGCTATGTTGGAGTAGATAAGAGTAGATAACAGATAATTCTTCTCTTGCTTCGGAATGCTTGTTAATAAGTCATTTGATGTCGTACGACGATGCAAAGGTCTTTCATGTATGTATCTAATCTTGCATGAGACCTCGTGAAATTTTGGGGTTGATTTTGCGCGGAGCAAGAGAATTCAGAAAACAAATGTGTTTGTGCAAGATGGAGTAGGACAATAAAGGAAGTGCACGGTATGACAAGGAGGGCAGGAAAAGTGCAATTGAGACCAACGGAAAAGATCATAAACGATGTACAATTTATACGACGACGACGATGCGATGATGACGTGACAAGACAGACTTAGCTATGTACATACAAGCGCTAGTAAATATATATTACTATCTCACTGAACAATACCGACAAGAGGATTGAAGTTGTAGTAAGGACAAGAGCTTGTACTTATAGCTTTTGCTCCAGCTCCACTCTTCACAGTTATACCATCCCTCACAATGGAAATTACAGGTGTTTGCGCATCCTGCGTAGAAAATGGAACTGATCCAATTGCCACTCCAGCGGAGGCATCAAAAGATGCAGTGCTATCTCCAACCGTAAGAGTAATTGTGGCAGGGGATGTCAGCATCGAGAATGCGAACACTGCGTCAGCAGGGTAAGCCGAGTTCCTGGGAAGATCACCTTCGCTGCAGGTGATAGCTTTGGGATAGGCACGATACCAGTAAACGACTTGATCCTCCTGAATTGAAGCATCCAAAACGAGACTCTCAAAGTGAAAGTTACGGAACACTCACAGTTATGGCAGGGGCAACTCCATTTCTGTACCATGAAATATAATACTGTGCCATAGTTCTCCATGCTCCATGGTCGAAGCCGTTAACATACAACGGAGCCAAATCTCCGAGGTTAACGATAGGATTGATATCGCTGATGTAGTGACTTTCACCTAAAGAGCGGAGAGATCAATAATGAATAGGAAAGTAAGACAGAAACAGGTGCACCGTAATCATTCCAGGTAACTATCTCAACTATATCAGGTTTGACATCCGAGATTGCCTGTTCCCATCGATATTTCCACAGCTCGTCGCTTTGCTCAACCCAATCGTTCGTGCCCCCGAGTTCCTTGAATTGCCAAGGAGAAACGGCTGAAGAGAGTTCAAATTATCAGCAAAGGGATTTTATGACATATGGCGTTGAAACAGCCTACCCATAATGTAAGGGCCACTTCTACCAGCTGTAGAGATACCAGCCTGGTAAGCAAGATCGGTCGCAGTGGTAAGGTCGGCGGCGACATCAGCTGGCCTACGTGAACGTGATCTTGAGATAAACCCTCGAAAAAAATCACAGATAACTGTAGAGCTGACCATGACCACCAGTTAAAAAATCCATCAATCGAAGGGTAAGTGGAGAACACTGTCGTCGCTTCGGACGGATCCCTATAGTCGATGAAGGCTGGTGCAAGAGAAATTGTTATGCCCGCGTTGCCAAGATCAGCCTTGAAACCTGCCCAGAAATCGTTGTCTTGAGCGTCACCATCGAAGGTGCTAACTAACGGATTGCCGTTCCACTTGTAGTAACTTGAGCTGCTGGCGTAGGTTTGCACCAGTGACACCATATCAGCTTCTGCCCAGTCATAAGTCATATCAAATGATATGAACATTTGAAAGTTAGCGGCTTCGGCTGCAGCGAAGGCGTCGGGATACTTGGTGGTTTCATATGTGTCAACAGCCGTGTTGAGGGCTTCAGATGCAATGTAAGAGTTAAGAACAAGCGTTTGATATCAGGATAGAATTTTACCGAATCCATCAATGCCAATGGCCTGTGCCGCCGCAATATCTGCAGCCCAATCCGATGGACCGTAAGAGTACGAGTTCTGCACCTGCAATTTACTCCACTATGAGGAAAAAGGTCGCGACACCGAAACCCGTGCTTGCCATGAAATGAGCGAACACCGCAGTTGCATGAACGCATGCGCCCAGTGACAGAATTTGCAGTCCCAGAACGACGGCAAGAGACATTGTGATTCAAGAATGTGAAGATTTGAAATATCCTGCAGCTCCAGAGTCAGTTTTATACTTGTTTCATAAAGTGCAATGGGAACGAACCCATGACACACTTCGGCGTTCGCATCTTCTCGAAGTTTACTGTTAAGCCCTACATTCGCCAAGGCTGCCATGCTGGACTTGAAACGGCCAATTTTCGATGAATCTCCATGTGTATTTGGCAGATCTAGATGACCAATGATTTTGAATTCATGCACAAGGTCTTGCCTTCGAATCCATCCTGGGTTAGAAAATATCTGCATGTGCAACTGTGAACATAGCGGTGGCCCGTCAGATACTTTGCTGGATCTCGATCTACCTTCATACGAGATAAACTGCAAATGTAGCACAGGGATTGCACTACAAACAGATTGGATTTCAGTAAGAATTTCAGCTACTCGTACCTTGCTGACCTGGATTCAGACCAAAATCAAGTGGAGTCGCCGAGAGCAACCAAAATCAAATCGTGAAAACCGAGTGACAACAGACTGCATTGGATGTTGCTAAACGCTTAAACAAGAAGATTGACCATGTGGGCAAAAAGGCTGAAGATCAACGACAGTATTGAGAACTATTTCAAGTCAGTGATGAGAAGCTGGCAAAGTCGGCGTAATATGTCATAGTTCTCGACTATTCAGATGATACGATGCCCTACATGACCATGATAAATGTTTGGATGAGGTCAGAGTCAAGAGATTCTGCCTGCTTCTGATTGCGAAGACTCAGCACATTGATAATTTGATACAAACTTGTTATGTTTCTTTGAGTACGGGGATCGAAAACTTTTAGTTTGGTTTTTCGTTACATGACCGAGAATACATGAATCTACACTCGACAATCTTGATCGATCAATAGTTAGCCTCTTCGCACAACGAATTTAGATTCCTCTCACAGTGCCAAGAATTAAAACCTCCACAGTTTTAACGAATTATCCCGTACGCTAGGCTGTTTCTTCATTCGCCGCATGGATACAGATGTAGCCGTTCCCTTCAGAGAATCATCGGAGTCGGACACAGAGTCCTCAGAATCAGATGAGCCCTCGTCAAAATTACGCGAGCCCGAGGACGAAAGTAATCGGGCAGAGATTGGATGAAAGGCAACACTACCAACGGAGTCTGAGGAGAGCACATGAGAGATAGAAAGAAAATCTACAGAAAGGCGCCCTACCATCATGGGCCTCAAATACCAGAGTAGGGGAAATTATGGTAGGTTCAATTTCATCTCCTTGAGGTTCAGAAACTTCGAGGGACAGCGGATTGTTGAGATCATACATCAATATGTTCCCATCCTGTATAAACAAGAACGTCATTAGCAAATGTGATTCGAAGACACGGATCTAAAGTCTGAAAACGAACCTGTCGCCCAACAGATAGATATTTTCCACTGATGTCTATATCAAATCGATGCTTCTGGTTCGTGGATTCCTTGAACGAAGGATAGTCAATCTGGGTGTTGACACCCGAGAATGGTACATATGAAGTTGGTGCGTAAATTTTGAGGGGTTGATCCGAAATGTATCGAATATCCCAACAGAAGATACGCATATCACGCCGAAAGGAAGCGTAGAGCAAATGCGGTTGGACGGGGTTGAATTGGAGCTGAAGGAGTTTCCGTCAGAGAGAGTTAACTACTTCGGAATGTCCGAAAAAACGAACCTGCATCACGCCTGCTTGAACTCCTCCATCTAAAAACATCAGTGGTGTTTCTCCCTGAGACTCGCTGAACAGTGCGATATTGGCACGGTTGGCGCTCAGAGATCCAGCGGCAAACATATCTGATTCGTAAGACGGACAGAAAGCCAGAGCAGATATTATACCTGTGGGGTTGACAGGCGAGGTTTAAGCCTTTTGAGGGACGCGATGATTATTACGCACCTTTGAGGCCATCCTTGCTACTCTTGTTAGGAGTGGTCGCTAGTCGAGTACCTGCGCCGGGGGTTGCAACATCGAAAACTTCGATAGCATCTTCAAAACCACAGTATAGCCTGATTCAAACAGTCAGAAACAATATACCGAAGGAACATTTGATTTGTGAGTGTACTTTTGTGCAGTAAGATTGAAAGCAAGGCTGTGAGGCGCTATGAATCGTTCACGATGATCGATGATAGGGTAAGACGCTCTAAGCTGTCGGTAAAAGGTCAACGACGATTGCATGCAATTCTAGGGAATGGCACTAACTCGGCCGTCTGATGCGTCAAGAAGCTTCACAGGGCATTCGCGAACAGAGGCCAGGAAACAAAATGTGGCTGGATCACTTGAAGTCGCTGCTGGGTACCATGCAAAGTCCACAATCGGGGCCGATTGACAAAATTTGAGCGTCACTGGTGAGCCTATCTTCATAATGAGTCGTGAGTAGGAAGTATAGGAAATGAAGATCTGTACTAGGAGAAGTTGAGCCGCTGGAATCTAAAGAACTACTTAAAAATAGGTCAATCGTCCGTCTGAAAATTAAGGATAAATCACGTACAATGCCCCCAATTGAAACGACCTGTTCTCGCATTGTGAGAGGTAGACTGAACCATCGGGAGACCTATGAACCTAAGATTAGCTATGGTTGACTATTTAGTATATGGAAACATCTATAGAAGAAGTCAAGGACAGCTTACCATTTGGTTATTCGAGCGAAATTTTGAGGAAAGTTTGGATCACTTGTCAGAGCCACGACTTTGTCCAAGCCCGGAGGACGTGAGACATCGTAGTGCGGGGGTGACCAGGTACCGGAAAGGCCATCCATTGTGACGGTAAGGAAACAACTTTGCCGCTAAATCTGCCGAAAACATCGTTTCCGATAATCAATTCCGAATGTTCCTTCTCATCTTTTTACATCTCCATACAAATATTAATATTCTACATCTGGGTACATACAAACTTTACCTCAAACGCCTTATTTTACACCCCCAAAATCTTCCACAATACTCTCCCCACCAATTCACCATCACCCGAAACCCTGTGACCAAGCGCGTCGTTCCGTCTATCAACGTCCTCTTTCAGCGCATCAGTAATCAGCCCTTGGTTTGCACGCTTAGCAGTCATTGTAGAGACAATCTGACGAGTGAACTCCGGATGCCCTTGGACGGTTATGATGTGGACGTCAGATATTGGAATAGATTTAGGAGAGTCGGATACCGATGAAGGAGGGGGATAAGAGGAAGTTCTAGACTCGACATTAGGAGTATAAATGTAGTCGGTTCCATAGGTAGAAATCATTCCTTGGTTAATCGAGACCTCTGTGGACGCAAGGAGATGAAATCCTTTCGGAACGAAAGGGACGTGATCTTGATGCATTTCTTGAATCGTCTAGATATGAATCAAGCAGTCGGTACTGACCAGACAGAACTAGCAGCTTCACGTACGAGTTCATTGTCTATCCCAAATACACACTCTCCTATATCAGTAAGGCGCAACTTTGTCGGTCCAATCTCCCACTTGCCATCGTTCTTCACACAGGTACCACCAAGAGCGAGAGACACAATCTGGTGCCCAAAGCATATTCCAAATATCCTAACCTTTGGATGATCTTTCGCTAAATGGGCCGTGAACTCGATCAATCTATGAATCCATTCGAGGTCGGCGTAGGCGGATGCAGCTGAGAAAAGCCATTAGAATGCATATGATAACATGATGCATTTTACACAGAAGTTGAAACATACCACTTCCAGTATACATAAAGGCATCATACTCGTCAATCTTTTCTTCAGACGGATATTCCATTTTGCGTACAACATCATATGCATCCATCGTGAATTCCCAACCGAGCTCATCTGGAAGGGATCTGCGCATTAGTTCGTAAAATATTGTGGGGTATTCGCCATGCTTTGCTACCACTTCTGGCATGGGAGTATCGCATACGAGCAAGGCGATTGACTTCAACTTGGAGTTAGAGTTGGAAGCCATCAGAAGAAAAAAGCTACGAGCGCTTATCCTTTCTCTGTTTCTCGCCATTCGAACCTCACTTTTACTTTTCCTTTGCATCTAATCATCATTGGCCCGAGGGTTATTCCACTTACGAACGAGACAACCTAGACCAGGGGGTAGTGGAAGTTGGCGGAAGTATAGCTTGTCCACCGGTTCTGTAGGCATGTTATGTATGATCCTCATCTCTCCCCCGATTGACATTCAAGCGCTTAGGGTCAACAAGCACCTTCTGCAACGTTCGCCGGAAATTACGTTGATTCAAATTGAGCACTAGTTCTAAGATTGTGACCTATATACAGGCTCTCTAACTCTTCGCAATACGCCACATCTAGTAGTCCAGAGCTCCGAGTAGACTGAAATCAAATTTTAACAGGTTCGTACACCTGATCGCCAATGTACTATTTAACACCATGCCCTCCGTATGCTTCCTCATGTTGAAGTGACGTCCATTTACTGCTTGGTACTGGCCCACTTCGATGGGTGTTGAACGTCTACTGCTAGTACCATTACATAAATGGCGTTTTATGCCTAGCTGTCATCTGTTCCTCGAGCCCACCCACTGCTATCAATCCCCTACTGGATAATTGTTTACCAGGAGCTCAAGAACACTATGCTCGTGATATCTTCGGAATTCAAGACCTTCTGTTATGGTAACTAATATCCTTCGGAACCATATCCGTGTATACCATTAAAAATCTTTACAGGGATATTCTTCATGCTTGCAGTGCTTGCCGTCTCTCTCCTTATGTGAGCAGGTTCACTTGAAGTGTTGTCTTCTGGCTGACTGTGTCGTCACCATGTAGCCAGTCATCGGAATGAGACGACTCGCGCAACATCCGAAACAGCGTATAATATCTTTGATTCCGGTTATGTTCAGCTCTTCTACAGTGTATCCATGGATAATATGTGCATTGTTCTTTTTTATTTCAAAGATGAAGCCTAGTATTACGTCTGCGGCAATCGATGGCTTTTCCAAACTGGCACAACAGAATGTGAGTCTTGAGATTCAGCTTCTCTTCATACAGAATGGCTGGTAATATGAACATCTAAGTGCAAAGTAGTACATCTATATCAGTGAACGAAATGGCAAACAAGGTTGCCGAAACCATTCAAGCGGCACCCTTGAACGTAGCGCGCTTTCCAGATAAACACATACCTTGGCCCACCCAGGACGAAATTCTTCGTCAAATCGGAAAAACTCTTGAGCGCGCTAAGAAGCAGCTTGAGCATGTTATCCGAGACGAATCTAGTCAGGTCGAAAAAATCATACGAGTGATTCACGATTTCGTTTCAATCCAAGTTCGATTACTGCCTGGCGACGTCCGCAAGGGGATTGACAAGTTCAACGAATTCCGCCATGAACATCCATCCCTATGTTATTGCTGCTGCCACCGTCGCTCTGGTGGTAGTCGGAACGGAGTTTATGGTCCCCTCGCTTTCCCTCGGTCTGCTTCGCCTTTTCGGATTTGCGATGTCTGGTCCGGTTGCTGTTACGTGCAGATCTCCCCTTTACATAGCTACGCTGACCTGTCTCAGGGTCTTGGGCTGCTGCCATACAGTCTATTTTCTACGGAGCACGTACGCGCGGCTTCTTCTCGATCCTACAACGTTACCATGTCAGCCAAATCCTACTGGCCCGTTGCTGGCTTTCTTGATTTGGCAGCTGTTTCTGTTGGAACTATCGCCGTGTGGGCGAGCGGTGCAATACGAGACATGGTTGACAGCTGAGCTGGTATCCAGAGATGGTCATACCAGATCTCAACCTTGTGGTAAAAGATGATGAGATTGCTGGGATTCTGTTCGATGACTTCTTGAAGGAAGTAGGGAGGAGGTGTGAAGAGGCAGACATCCCGAAGGTACAATGGCTCGACGTGGCTATCGAGACTGTTGCTAAAGCAGTTCAGGAAATTGTGCAGACCGGCGCTGTATAACTCAACCATTTCTTACTCCCTTGGCTTGTTGTTGGGTTGTACTGCTTGATATATAGATATTTTGTTGCTCGTTTTCACCTCTAATAT
Source organism: Lentinula aff. lateritia (assembly GCA_027886305.1). Classification (NCBI taxonomy): domain Eukaryota; kingdom Fungi; phylum Basidiomycota; class Agaricomycetes; order Agaricales; family Omphalotaceae; genus Lentinula; species Lentinula aff. lateritia. The sequence continues at coordinate 23,709 of MU795267.1, read as the reverse complement.
GTATAGAACCCTTTTCCCCGAAGAATTTCGATCTTGTTACTTCCTGTTACAATTCTTTCTACTGAGAGAGCTAGCTTTGAAGGCTTGGCTGGGTAAGATCAACTCGTAGTACTTTGTCGTTCATGTTTTCTGGCCGCCAAATATCTTCAAGAGACATTCATCTGAATGATTGGAACGAAAGCCTCCACTGTTTCGTCAAACATCCCCAAAGACCATGTGCCATGTGCTGTCCATGGAAGTTTGAGATTTGAGTCATAGAACAGAATTCGAACTTCATCTCCCTCTAAGAAAAACCCTGACATACGAGGCTCGGGACCAAGGTATTCATCTACACAAAGTAAATATTAACCAGAGATTTTCCAGAAGGATTCGAATTCCTAAACGTAGACTACACTACGTACGACGCCAAGGTGAATTTCCGTCATTGGACACATAATTCTTCGCGGTGCGGTCATCTTAGAGCTTGGAATAGTGGTGGTAGGCTGTGATGAATAGGTCTTGACCTTTCTCAAATGGAAGCTAAGAGCATGCCACGATTCAACATTGAGGATCTTTAGTAGCATAGCACAGTGGTGACCTTAGTGATTGGTATACTACTATGGCTAGAGGACCGAATTGTTCCGGGACATATCATGACTCCCTTGCAAGGAGCAATCGTTTGCTGCATCGGAAATTTTTCCCGTGATGTGGTCTGTATATATCGTACGAGTTAGACGAGTAAGTAAATACAGAGTGTGTACCTGCAAAGTCATTCTATTCCAAAGCTCGTTTTTCAGCGCGTCTTTATCCGCTGCAGAGGCAGGTTTTCTTTCGTTCGAGAACAGAGAAGAGAAAGGTTGCTGTCCATTCTTGGTGCGTCTATCGTCTCGTCTCGCATTAAATGTTTGAATAGAAGCAGGATCCCAGGTTCATGTGAAGTCATGTTGAATGAGTGCCGCAAGTTCGGTGGTCACGTCGAGGGCGCTCCTGGGCGCTCACAACAAGGTTAACCTTCGGGCGCTTGTTCTCACATCAATATACTGCTGCCGCGGCCTTTTACTGAGCTACTATTACTTAGCCTTGCGAAGGATACATATTCATTCAGAAACTAGCGGGGAAGTCGACGGCACTCGGAGTAACATGCAGACTACATGCCATCATGACTCAGTTTTGATTCAAATCAACTATTCCTTCCTGCCCATACTGTACTATGTCCGATGGTTTGCAGAAAATCCAGCTAGGCTTCGTCGGTCTGTCAGAGGAGGGATGGCCTGCGGATGCCCTAGCACCGCCTCTGTTCTCCCCTCCTTTATCTTCGAAGTACACTCTTGTCGCCGTGTCGACTACCAATTCGCAGTCTGCCCAGGCGAGCGCGGCCAAGTACTCACAGATCAGAAATTTGTCCGAGCATACAAAGAATCTTGTTGTAAAACCGTATCACGGTTCTGCGGAACACATTGCTCTTGACAAGGATGTAGGCATGGTTGCAGTCGCAATCAAGCCGATCTACCAAAAGGACGCGGCGATGGAGGTGATCAAGGCTGGGAAAGATCTCTTCATCGAATGGCCTGTTGGGAAGAATCTAGATGAAACGAAGCAAATTTTCGATGCTGCTAGAGATAGAGGGATTAAGACGATTGTAGGATGTCAAATGAGATTCGCTGGATTCGCACTCAAAGTTTGTCTGCACTTACTGACGAGATTATTGGTCAACATGAACATTCATATTTTCGCAGGTGAAATCAATGATGTCCACAGGTGAGATTGGAAAAATACACTCTTCAAACTTCGTGAGTTTTCTCTGGTTCAGCGTCGTTTCTGTACTCGAGCTAAATGTGCTAACCAATCGTATCTCATATTTGACAGACCATATCCTTCAATCGTGGATGGGGAGCAACTGTTCTCGATCTATACAAACATCGGACTAGTGCCAAAAACAGTGCCACCTTACTCGACTCAGCAGGCGGGCATGTATTCGACCTCCTCTTACATATCCTTGGACCTATCACGTCCTTATCTGCAGTGGTCGTGAATCACATCCCAACAGTGACAGTTATAGATTCGATAACAGGAATGCCTACAGGGGAGACAGTCGTACAGGAAGGACCCACACAAATCTGCGTAACCGGGATCCTTCAGACAAGCACCACGAACGTGAATCACGGTGGAGTTCAAAATATACAGACCCCGTTTATTGTGCATCTCCAATCCGGGGTAAAAGAAGCGGATTTCACTTGGGTAATCAGTGGCGAAAATGGAACCGTTCGCGTCCAGGCTGACGCCAAACTGGGTTTCTTTGATCCTTGTCCTCCGATGTATTGGAATGGAAATAAGGTAGAAGGTCTACCGAAGGTTGAGCAGAGAATTACTTCAGCATGGGAGGCTTTTGCTGACGGACAGATCGGTACATATGCCAATGTAGAAGATGCATTGAGGACAAAGAGTGTGTTGGACGCAGTGATGCGGAGCGCTGAGGAAGGGAAAAGGATCGATTTGCTGTGATCTACATAGATATTGTTCTGCGTGACATCGAGAAAAGCCCCGGCACCCGTTGGATAATCGTCGGTTAAAATGGTTGAACATTTAGAAAAAGGTTCTGTCTAGTGCCTTGTAAGTAGATAGCCTACAATATCACATCACTTTTTCGGGACAAAACTTAGGATAGGATATCAAAATAGTTTCGTTCCCGCCGGTCCAGAGTCTTCAAATTCAAGGAACAGAGCGCTATAAAAAGCCCACCTGTTTTGACTCATGATTTCCCCTCATGAATAATCATGTTTGTTGGTAGCTTGTTATCTGGAGATATGCTCATGTTGAACGCTGGCCTGGTTCAATCTGCTGCTGGTTCATCGGTTCCGCTTCGGAAGAAGTATTTTCCAAGGTCTTCCCCATATGCCCCCATATGCCTACGAAGACATTGAGCACGGAATAGATATGCAAAAACTGACAACGTGGCCTTCGACGGTCTGAATCCACATGATTCGCACTAGTAGCACCCTCATTACTTGAAATTTTACAAAAACAGCACAAGAATTTTGCCAATGAATTACACGAGGTTAAGTGGTGCTGAAGGAAGATGTGTGGGTACACGAATCCAGGATAAAGATGTACTGAATACCTCGTAACAATCCGGGGATATAAAGAGTTCGATGCAGAGGATTGAGAGCACTGGGTGAAATTATTTTTAAATGCAATTATGTCCACTGGTTCAGGATGAAAACGCCACCAAGAGAGTGAAAGGTATACACACTGATATCTGTTTCACGGCAATTTATTGGACCAGGATTAGTCCGACCAGAGATTGGTTGACTCGACCAAAGGCACCAAAGGGTTTCTATCGAGATCCGATATAAGGTGTCTGTGACTCTATGTTAATTAGAAATGTGGGGATTATTTTCGGGAAAGTCCTGGAAGGGGTGGGTAGGGCCCGCTGTGCGGCCTCGCATAAAATGCTCTTGGTTGTGACAGAGTGGGAGAATTTTTTGGTGGTAAGATGTTCCGCCCACGGTGTATCTCGGGGGAGCCCAGGTGAACGGTGTCCTCCCATCTACATCAGAGTAAGGCAGACAGCTCAACACACTTTCTTTAAATTTAGTCTGGATGGTTGTTCTAGGTGGCATGAGGAAGACGGCCATATGCGATTCCGAAGCCTCGTGCTACGAATAATATTTTTCCACGGTTTTCGACTTCTGTGCCTTGATCAATTACTTCACTCTCCTCCTACCATACATGTTCCTTCAAGTCATTTTGTCACTCGCTTTGTTCTTTCAATAGAACAACTCATTTACACGAGCCATTATTTACATATCCATCTGCTCCTTACCTCTTACCATCACCATCACCGTTTACGGAGCCGCCTCTCTTTTCATCGTCACGATGAACAACGAACAGGACCACTTGCATTCGACAACGCCTTTATCTTTAAGTCTGCAGCCCAGCATTATTGTAGCCGCTGCTACCCTCGTCCTTGCTGGATCAGCCGTCTTCTTGAAGTCCAATCTGCGTATTGCGAACCTCAGGTTGCTGCCTAAAGGGCTTGAAAGTGACGCGCAAAGTGGTATGTAGCTCTTTATCTGGTCTTTACCTGCTATTTCGACCACTTCCTCACCGCAGCTTCAGAAGTTCAACACGAGCCACACGGTGGGATTTCTGCGGTCATATATGTTGAACGAGTCATGTCTAATTTTCGAACGTTCATTCGTGATATTTTTACAGATATCCATGAAGACAGTAATTTCAACGACGCCTCAAAATTCCAAACTTCGAGGTCAAAGGAACGTCGGAAACGGAGAAAGGATCCAATGAAAGAGTTAACAAAAGGCGGCAAGAAAGCGAAAGATCTGGCCAAGCTGTTGAAGCATGTCGACTTGCCCGGCCCCAGTGACCCGTCCTCGTCATCAGTTCCAAATTCAGGATTACATTCTGACTTTGTGCCAGCACAAGCACCACAGGAACCGTCATCGAACTCCATTACTTCCAACCGCAATCGTAGTGGTTCCCATTCTGAATCTGGCACTCGTGACTTTTCGGCATCGCTTTCTTCCAGGTCTGTTTCTATCTGTTCCGCTGCGGGAGCCTCTGCACGAAGCGGTCAATCCAGAGATGACCACGAAGAACAGGATCAGGAGGAGGAGATACCGCTGACGGCCATGCCTCCTTCACCTGCGCTTCCTCCGGAAATGAATAATGGGCACTCTCCATCCACGTCGTATGGCAGCACACCATCTCATGCCATTTCCATGTTTTCTATGAGTTATGCTGATACAACAGATACATCGGTTCAATCCGCGGAGTGCCTTGACTTAAATCCCGCTCTGGACCAAAGATTTGAATCGAACACCCCATTGCCCAAATCAACTTCCAACAATATCCGACTCAAGAATAGTAACAACGACAAAAATAGTAGCCCTGATAATTTCGCCACCAATAAACTCAATACTACTCACGGGACTGATGTATCACCTGCTATACTCACCTCATCGCAGTCAATGCCTTCCAGCTCTTCATATACCCGATCTGACCAATCGAAGGATACTGTGGCATCTTCCATGCTTCACGTGATCTCTGCTCCCTCTCCGGCCGGTAAGCCCCCTCGTTTTCGTTCGCAAACACGCCAAGAACACAGCCTGGGGCAGGTAACATCCTCATCTGGAGTAGGATTCTCAACCTTGATGCCGATTCATAATACATCCCGCGCTTCTAGCTCAACCTCGAAACTAGATTCTGATTACATGGATGGAGGGCACGTCGAGAATGGGGATCATTCCACGTCGTTGACTCCATTTAACTTTCCCACTTTGAATGGAATTTCGGGTTCGGGATCAACGTACGACTCCGCCCCCGGTTCGAGCAAAGCTAGCTCTAGCGCTGGATTCGGTACTCCTCCACCCGGTAGCCCTAATTCCACCAGCCTGTCCACTCAAACACAAATCGCATCATTGCGGGGAGCGTTGGAGGCCTCTAGGAAGCGAGAAGAAGAAGCGAAAGGGAGAGATGAAAGCACGCGAAGCGAATTAGAGAGATTAGGGAACGAGCTCAAGGTGTTGCGCTGGGAGGGAAATGTTTGGAGGCGAAGAGAAGGAGAGGTAAAATTGCGTTGCTTAGTGTCATCAAGGTTTCACTAACTGTTCCCGATATATTCAGCTTCAGGCGCAAATTCATCATCTCGTGCATCAGGTTCAATCTTATGCAGTCTATTTTGCACCACCTCAACAATTTTCTCCCCAACAGCAGAACCTCGCTGTTCCACAGCCACAGCGAACTATCGGTAAATATACAAAAGGAAAACGCCCACAGAAGCACAGCCAAACTTCACCGACGTCTTCACGATCCACCTCCAAGTCGTCACGACCGTCTCATAGCTCTCATGCCTCACCCATCCCACCTCTAGCCCAACTTCCTGAAAGACAGACCACGACTCAGGGGTCTTCATCTTCACCCGTGGGATCTCCTATCATTCCTCCAAGTAGATTGTTCTCCCCTCCTTCGACGTTTTCGCCGGGACCTTATACACCATTCCTTCCAAATCCGCAAAACATAGGGCCCTTCTCTCCATCATCGTCTTTCGGCATGTTTTCACCCACAGGTGCTGGAGGTATGCCTTTCGCGAGCCCGCATTTAGGTTCCACGGGCATGATGTCTCCGCTTAGTCCACACTCACCGTATCTCCCATATCCAACCTATGCTCCTTTTGGCGGATTCTCCCAAGGCCAGAACCAAGCTAACGGGAGTGGAAACTCTTCCAATGGAGGAACGATGCACCCGATGCAGTTCTTGAACATGCTGAATAACACCGGGAAAGGGAATGGTGCTAGCGCCGGTTCGGGTACAGAACCAGGCGGTGCCATGAGCACGTTGTCTACAATGTCGTCGTTGAATTCTGTGACTACGGATTCGACTGACTCGATGTCGCCGGAAATGACGTCGTCTCCGAGTCCGGCCCCTGGAACTTCGAGAGAACGAGGAAGAAAAAGAGGACGGGGTGTAGCTGGTCCCGGAAATGGCGACCGTATCCTGGGTGGGTATGGTCCTGAATACCAGTACGGCTATTCATACGGTTACCCATACCCGTATTCCCTACCAACGTCGTATCAGGTGTATCCCGGAACCGCGTCGCCCAAGGGAGAAATTGGAAAAGAGGGAGAGGGACCTGGTGAGAACGCTGATCCTGAGCATGACGCCGATGAGGAAGTCAACGAGCTACTGGCCGGGTCTATCTTAAAGCGACCTGAGAGTATGGTGGGACTGAGAAGGTCAGGCTCAGGAGGATCTTCGAAATCCAAGGCTAAGGAAAAGCTCCAAATGTCTCCGATGAAAGACGTGGGATTTGGCAATGAACTGAGAGATGGACAACAGTTTTCTGATGATGGCCTGAGTGTAGCATCGCCGAGTTCTGACTCGGGAGTAAGGTCAGCACTGGGACTGGAATGGCTTCGTGACCCAGGGCTTTTCCGCCGGGAGTCTTCTGAAGCAATCTCAACTCAACGACCTACGCCTGCATTAGAAGCGATACCCATGTCCATGCCGAGCTCTCCTCCTCCATCAAGGCTGCCTTTCACCTCGACATCCACTCCAAATGAAATCGATCTTGATGCCGATATCTACTCGTCTTCATCATCCTCATCAAACAAGTCGCTTTCCGAGTCAGCATCCACGGAATCGTCAGACTCTGTAGCGGAGACTCCACCGATCGAGTTCACGTTTCCTTCGATAGCAACTTGGGGCTATTCATATCGTACTCATTCTGCTGGGGATCTAAACGGCCGCGAACAAACATTCCGTACGAGCACAGATGTCGAAGCAACTGAAGATTCAGTATCAGAGAAACAAGCGACGACTATGACGTTGATTCATGACACGGATATAAAGGAAGAAATCACGCCGCCAGCGGACAAATCGGATCCTCTGAGTATCCAGTCTGAACCCGCCCTATCCGATACTACGATTACCCTTACTCCGAATAGTGTCAAGAACGTCCACAATGGGACTACACCCGCGGAATGAAAATACCATTTGACCTCACGGCTCTCTATAAAAAAGACACTACAACGAAATGACCTGGCACCACGTACAGTCATCGGTTCTCTCCAAATTATCTAATTTTCTTGGTTCATTGCATGGTTCAAGCTCATAATGTATAACTCAAATTGATCGTCCGGTTTCTAGGATCCTGAAATTCTCTTTTGACAAAAGATTTACCACTGACTTATTGCATTCTTTTTATATAGTGATTTTGCACTGGTTACTAGTATTATATGTCCGAGCGATTCCCCTTTCAAGGCTGTCGTCATATCTTGTCACAACTTTACTTTATCGACGTAACATTTTTTATTCTGTTTTTTTTTTGTTGAACTTGCCCCGAACTCCTTTCAATTTCTCCTCCACATTCTCCTTTTCATTCCTTTCCAAGTTTCATTATGTTATTTCGCTGGATACGGTTTCCTCCTCTTATACATATACGACCTACATACAAAACAGTATATCTCTTCCACATATTGATCCTCGTGAGTATTTGAGATACAACGGTACCACAGGGTACCACTAGAGAACAGTTTAAGTGTTCATCGAGATCGTCTCGTTTCCTTAGTCGTTGACTAAGACTAACTCTCCCAAGTTCACCCAACCAGAATGGTTTGGGAACTCTCGGAAGCGCTTGCGCAAGTTGGTCAGCTAATTGTGAGTGAGAGTGAAGAGCCTTTGGTGTAACCTGAGCCCGGGCCGAGCTATTAGAAAAAAGCGTGGTTGTCCAATGCACAGTGACGAACCGCCACCACAGTCTACTGCGCAACTTTGTGGCTTCACATAGAGTTACACTTTGACTATTTATAACGACAAGAACCCCTTTCTCAACTCTTCTGGTCATGCCATCTCAATCTACCCTTTCTGCTGACGACAAAGCCAAAGTGAAGTCTGCTATTCCAGTGTCACCAGCAACGAACAAGATATTCTCGGGAACATTTGCAAGGATTTATTATGCGTATCCGGATCCGAATAAATGGGCTTATGCTGGACTGCAGGGTGGGTGTTATACAGAAAGTCAGTTAACGAATGATCTGACCATCTTTCACCGTAGGTGCATTGATTCTAACCAGGTCAAATCTTACATTGGAGTTTTCCTTCAACCTCGTTGACCTGACTGGAACTCGCGGCATTATATGGTCGCATGAATTTTACCAGGGACTTGAGGCAGAATATAATACAGACAGGCCATGGTTTCATTCATTCCCGGGTGATGAATGCATGATTGGTTTTGTATTTGTCGACGAGAGTGAGGCAAAGAGCTTGGAGAAAAAGGTCAGAGAGAAGACCGGTAAGAAATCAAAGGGTGGTAAGTAATTCCTACTGTGTATCCTCACTCATTGAATCGTTCTCTAGCCAAGTCCAAGAAATCCAAATCACCTACCGTGAAATCCTTTGGCAAAATTGATAAATCTCTCATTTCTGCACCTACACAATTTAAACATGTTGCTCACATGGGCTACGATGCGGATAAAGGGTTCACTTCGCGAAATGTCGATCCATCCTGGACGACCATCGTTGAGAATCTGGAGGAGGAAGGAGTCAACAAGGAGATCATCGAGAAACAAACCGAATTTATTCGTGATTATTACAAAATTCATCCTGAAGCTCAACCAGGGGGAGAGAAGAAAGAACAGAAGAAAAAACCAGCGACGACGAAACCGCCGCCTCCGCCGTCGAGAGGTGGTGCACCTCCTCCACCCCCTCCACCAAGAGGAGGAGGATCCAGAAATTCGGCACCTCCTCCCCTGCCGCTGCCGCCACCTTCTGCTGCTGCTGCCACGCCACCTTCAACTGCGCATGCACCCTCATCTGCACCTCCCCCACCACCTGCCCGTCCCTCGACTGGTCATCATGTACCACCACCTCCTCCTGCGCGCCCAGCGTCATCGCATACACCGGCGCCACCAAGTAGACCGCCACCTCCTTCATCTGGTCCCCCACCACCGCCGCCGCCGCCACCCCCAGCCGGTGGTTCTGCTGCACCCCCTCCACCACCACCACCACCCCCTCCCTCAGGCGCACGTACTGGCGCTCCACCGCCCCCTCCACCTCCACCACCTCCACCGGGAGCCTCAGGTGTCCCACCCCCTCCACCCTCCTTAGGCTTACCCGCTCCCCAACCCGGACGCGGTGACCTCCTCGCATCAATCCAGGGCAAAGGTATCCATTCATTGAAAAAGACTGAAGGTCCCCCGGCTAGTGGTTCGTTGTCCTCTGCGTCCCCGAGAGGTGGCACGCCTGCCGTCGAGGAATCTGCCAGCAGTAGTAGTGGGGGCGGTGGTGGAGCGACGGATCTGACTAGTGCTTTGGCTAGTGCCTTGCTGGCGAGGAATGCGAAGATGGGCGAGGATAGTGATGAGGAAGAGGAAGATGATGAGTGGGATTGAGGTCCTTCATCATACATATTTTTGACGTGGTGAATGCTGGGTATCCTTACAGTGTTCCATACTTTACGTAATCTCCTGATATGTCTTTCCTTAGACTTACAATACACTTCAGATTGTACTTATTTCTACCTTTATTGGACATTTGCATGCTTGTTGCTCATGATCAATGACCTCCCTTCCTGAGCTTGTTCATGAGGTGAAGTGGGAGCACCTTTTTTATGATCTTACTTCAAGAAATAAACACTGAATTCATATCTTCATGAATCCTTCTCATACAATATATCTCACTCAAACACATTCATGTGCATGATATCAAGCTTGATGTATTTTTTCATTTACCCTAAAACAGGATTTTACCTACATAAATAGCAAGATGGCCTCTCAAGCCTTGAGTAACAAGTCTCGTTATTTCATGATATTATTCTTATTGTGAGATCTTCTACATATCTGAAGTGAACAATTACTATTTTAAATTCCATAATCCAGGAGTAGTTGAACAATAGATCTTCTTTGAAAGCCAACATTTGTTTTTTGGAGAGCTTGAGCTGTCTGCAAAGCATCCTGGGCATCAGCTCCATTATCCAAAAGAACCTTAACAATTTCTTCATGGCCAAGATATGCAGCAGTCCTCAGAACAGTGTATGATGCATGATTACGAATATTGACATCAGCTCCGTTATCCAAGAGAAGTTGGACAATACCTTGCTTGCGGAGGAATGCAGCAGTGCGGAGACAATCACCACATTGAGCATTGACATTAGCTCCGTAGTCCAAAAGGAGTTGGAGAATGTTTTCTTTGCCAAGAAATATTGCAGTTTGAAGCACACTTCCCAGCCCACCACACTGAGCGTTGATATTAGCCCCATATCTGAGGAGCATTCGAAGTATACTCTCATTTCCGTTAAACACAGCACCTCGAAGGGCACTTCCATACCTACCACCCTGAATGTTGACATCAGCTCCATAATCTAGGAGAAGCTGGACAATATTTTCACTGCCCCCATATGCTGCAGCTTGGAGAGCATTTCCATATTCTCCTCCTTGAGCATCAACATGAGCTCCATGGTCTAGAAGTAACTGAACAATATTTTTCTTTCCATAATAGGCTGCAGCTTGGAGAGCATTCCCATATTTTCCATCTTGAGAGTTAACATTAGCTCTGTAGTTGATAAGCATTTGTATGACTTTGCCTTCAACATTCCAGGATAAAACAGCAGTTTGGAGAGTATTTCCATATTCTCCACCTTGAGCATTGATATCAGCTGCATACTTCATTAGAAGATGCACAATATTTTCCTTTCCATGATATACAGCAGCTTTGAGAGCATTTCCATATTTTCCGCCTTGAGCATTTACATTAGCCCCATGTTTCAGGAGAAGCTCAATAATCTTTGCATTTCCACAACATGCAGCAGCTTGAAGCGCAGTATCAAGTTGACCATAGTGGGCATGAACATCAGCCCCATAGTCCAATAAAAGTTGTACAATCTCTTCTTTTTCCATAATTCCAGCAGCTTGAAGAGCACTACCATATGGACCACCTGTGGCATTGATATTTGCTCCATATTCTATGAGAAGCTTGATCATACTCTTATGATGACCCCAAACACTAGCCTGGAAAGCATTACCAAATTGACCAACTTGAGCATTTACATTAGCTCCATTATCCAACAACCATTTGGAAATACTAATGTTGCCTGTATGATAGGCAACAGATTGGAGCGCACTTCCATATTGGAAATCAATTTTGGCTCCTTTACTCATAAGAAACTCCATCATCTTTTTGTTACCTGCTACTGCTGCTGCAGATAAAGGGGTTCCCAGGCTACAACCACATACATTAACCATGTCTGTACTTCCCCCTTCAATCAAATCAGCAGCACTTTGCATTAGACCTAAATATGCAGCACAGCAAAGTGGATTGCAATTTGGCAGGAATGTGCTTCTTTTGAAATACATGTGTGTCCAATGTAAATACTGAGGGCTTTGATCTACCAAGATCTGCTTAGATAAATCCCTGAGTGTGATTGTTGGACCAGAATGATTCTTTTCAATGAATTGAATATGCTTCACCCAATATTTCTCTGAATAATCCTCAAGTAAGAAAACACTCTCATGCATGATGTTCTTTTTCCACTGCAATAGATAAACAATGCACATTTGAGCTATAATGTCATGTGCCAACACCTCATTAACTGCAAACAAATCCATTGTTTGAACAGCATTGTGGCTTTGCACTAGAAATTCCTTTACGGATGCATGAGAAAACTGCAGATAACCATCCGAGTCAACTGAAACAAGAGTGGTGTCCATGATTTTATCCAATTGAGGGTTCAATTGGCCATCTTGTTCAACCATTTGCTCTTCCAAATCAACCAAAACAATAGCAGAGGCCTGACTGTTGGTTAAAGGCTCAAAAGCATGCAAAAGCCACAGAAGAATATGATGTGCCTGTGCTGAGTTGGGGCTTCTTTTACATCTTTGAACAGCTTGTGTATATGTCTGTTCCAAGTCTGGAGGCAAAGTTTGTAATGCCTTCCGGACTAATTTTGGTGTAGCACATTGTTCCAATACATTCAATTGACAATCTACCCAACGGAAACTGATATTGTCATTCAAGTTAGATTTCAAACCCAATGTTAATAATGCACATGGATGACTTACACTCCATTAACTTTTTCTTCAAGTGCATCTTTGATTTCAGCATGTAAATTGTGACTGAATGCAAGTGTTCCTAGTCTTGCTTCCAAGTAAAGGTCAATATCCTGATTCAACTTGAAGTTATTATCCAATGATATCACTCTGCTGCCAGTGGTCTCTGCATATTTAGGTTGATTTCGGCTTGTGATAACAACCCAGATATGATCAGAAATACTCTGTATGAGGTCAGATACAAGGGATTGATTTGTGCACTCATCCAGTGCATCAATGACAACACATATTTCATGGTTTTTTTGCACAAAATCATCAATCATCTTTTTCAAGGTATTTTCCAAATTCAGGTTGCTTGGTTGTGCTTTTGGCTGTGGTTTTTTGGACTGCTCATGCAAATCATTGAGTGAAAAGTGCACTCTACCATCTTGGAACCCCATTGAATACACCAGTGACAACAAAAATCCCAGTATTATCACGCACATCAAAGTAGTGATAAAAAACTTGACTTGGGGAATTTTTGCTGAGATTTTCAATTATGGTGGAACTATTCAAAGTAATAGCTGATTTTCAGTAACACTGTCCATGAGAATTGCTGACAACATACAGTAGAACTGTCTTTCCTGATCCAGCTTGTCATGTTGAAATCATTGTAAATAATCAAAAAGTCATCCCATATCATTGCTACCCACCTTTGCCTTGAATCCATAGAATTCCATGTTCCTCTCTCCATGCATTGTAAATTGGATGATCAAAGATCCATACCCCTGTTCCAGGTGTTCTCTTATTCAAAGCTGTAGTGTAATTGATGGAGGAGTTTGGGGCACTAAGCCATTCTTGAAGTTTTTTCTCTTCATCATTTGGAAGTATGTCTGGAGGGGGAAGATTTTGAGCACTACATGCACCATCTTATGCATTTGTTTGACTAAATATCCCCTTCATATGCATTGAAGGTGCTGTTGCACACTGTGAAATTGTGTGCATTTGGGAATATAGCACTTGATTATGGCAAGAGACAAGATACGTTCTCAGTCAGTTGATGGGTTTTTGATAACAATGAGACAAACTCAAATTGGAGACTAACTTTGCACTTTGCCGGTTACTATAATATGTAAAAAATAAACATCGTAAGTAGCAGTCATGAATTGCATTGAGTTTACCTGAAATATGTCATGGGCGCACTCATGGCAGTCTTGTATCGAGTACAAAATGGAAGATGCTCGTGGTTGATGGTGGGCAGATTGAAAAAGATCTGGCTTATATATGTGGCCACAAGTTCCCAAGTACTTGATTGATCCTTCAGAATCCATGGAGGTGTGATGTCATGTAGACTCCACACATTTTTTTCTGATATGACGTCCTACGTACACAAATATAGCTGCTGATCAAATACGTTGTTGACATATCCCAGGAGTTTGGAAGGACTTGCAAATATTTCAAATCATCTCCGAAACATACCTTCCACAACAGATATTTAGTATACATACATGGTAAATATTATAACCTAAACTAGTAATGCGAGTATGTTGAAACTTGATTTTGTTGACTCCTACTTACGCCTCCCCAGGCCAAATATCATCCGCAATCTCCCTCACCAACTTCAACTTATTCTCCATCCCTTGCATGTCAATCAAATTCCCCCCCTCATGACTCGCGAACCCACACTGCGGACTCACTCCCATCCTCCTTAACGCCTCCTCCCTGGTCTCTCCGTTTCCCTTGGCAATAATTTCCGCAGCCTCATACACCCTGCGCTTCATCTCCTCTTTGTCTTCGAGTTCCGGGAACTTGGACGTTACAACGCCGAGGATGACGTATTTGTTCTTGGGGAGGAAGGCAAGGGGCTCGAATCCGCCGGCACGGGGAGTGTCGTATTCGAGGTAGTAGGTGTGAATGTTGAGGGTTTGGAAGAGCTTGGTGGCGATTCGGTCGTAGGAGCCTTCGCTGAAGTGGCGGGAGCCGACGAAGTTTCCTGTACAAAAATGAAAGAGATTGGTTCGAGAGAGTTATTCGGAGAGAACCCCGCATTTCGTACGCACCTCGACAGAGATGAACACCAAAGTGCATGTCGGCTGGAGCTTTGGAAATACAATCATTATACAGCTGAATGTATGCATCGAACATATCGTCGGCAGATGTGATATTCGTCTTGTCCTCTTCCCATCCCTTCAACATTTTCTCCGAGCAGAAATCTAAACATACGTGAATGATATATGATACACGAAAAAAAGAACGCTCGGATCCTCACTTACAAGCCAAATTCGGATCATCGAACTGCACATTCCTCAACCCAGCTTTATACAAAATATCCAACTCCACCTGATACGCTTTCGCAATATCCCCAAAATACTCTTTATCATCCACATACACATCCTTCGGGTACGCTTTCCCTTCCATATACCTCAAATGATACCAATTCGGCGCCGCCACCGTCAACTTGATATCTCCCCACCTCTCCTCCGGCAAAATCGACTGCAGATACCTAACCTGCTCAACATACGTCGATTCACCCGTATGCGAGATCTTCCCCGTGCACACCACGCTCTCGCCGGGAATCTGCACGTTCTCGATGAACGCAGCGATGTCCGGAGCGTATGCGCGGAATATCTCAATCGGGGGGTCGTAGATCTCTTTCATACCGTTGAGGTTTGGGAAGAAGGAGCCCCAGAACATGTGTCGGGGGTATTCGCCGTCGGTGATGCACCGGAAGCCGAGGGTGAGTTGGGTTTGGACGATGGATTGGATGGCGGCTTGTTCAACTGGGGGGAGGGAGGATGGGGGGAGTTCGTTTTTGGTTATGGCGGTGCGGGTAGCAAGGAGGGTAGGAGGACGGAGGAGGGAACCAAGGTGTTCTGCACGGAAAGGAGGAGACATAGTTTCCGTGAAAGGGGTAGTTACTATCGAAAGATGGTAGAGATTGGATGGTGGGTAGGTGGTTAGACTAGATGGGAATAGTCGTTGGTGGGATAACTGTGGTATCAGAGATGAGATTGGGGGATAATTGTGATGGTGGAAGAAAAAAAAATATCACTTATTCCGGAGAATTTAACGTGATTTTATTTATTTATCTATGTTGAAAGCGATTAATCGATCGGGAGAGACGACGGGTTATCCGACCATCGGATTTTATGACCTTGTACAGACCTTACCTTGAGCACAAAAACGGTTGTTTCATTTCGTTCTAATTAACCGATGAACCACGTTGGACAAACAGCCGTCGCACCTGTGAATCTCACCATTCATATCACCCACATGAGATCACACTCGCACTGGACTACCTGGACGACGCGACCTAAACAGGTCATCTGCGGTTGGGACGCCGACGGGACTTCGAATTCTAGAGGCAGGCGCTGATTCGCAAACCCATCGACAGAATAATTGCTAATAATTGCTGCGTCTGCAGGATGTGCTATGGAGATATGCTAGTAAGGTGCTTTTGGTAAAGAGAAAGGAATAACTCTGAGTATTTTAGTTGTGCCATTATTGCATAACGTTGATGAGTGTGGGCTTTAGCCGCTCTACCGGGAACCTGGACCGGTGCGTACCGCATGATATTCGATTAAAAGCGCATATATGTCCTGCCCTGTCCTGCTACGTCCTGCCCTGTCTGAAGCGCATTATAGAAGATTATAGAAGACACTAGTGCCAAATTCAACCCTCACAACTCAATCTGACCACAATCACGAAATCTGATTCGTTGACCCTGGGTGAAGCACTGAAGCGAAAGGTTCAAACCGCATAAGAAGGGGAATCGAAGGAAAATCGATTCCCCCACCCCTCCTTCAAGAACTGCTGGCCAGTCCTTGACACGTACACTCCAACGTACAAACCCTCCAACGTACTCCCCGAGTCACAAAAGCTTTACTGCTTCACCGCCAGCTCACCTTTATCACATTGCACCGTTGATATCAGGCTCTGTAATGCATTTCTCCCCATTGTACCTCATCCTAGGGCTTCTCGCCGTCGTACATGCTGCGCCGTTCCCTGTAAGTGCCTGCAACAATGAAGAGAAAATATATTCATTACCTCTATATAGGCCACCGACGGACACCTGACCTTGATCACCCGAACCGCCAGCTCCAAACCCCCCTTCCGCATCGTCCTCAACTTCCTCGACTGGAGCTGTGAATCCCCCCAACTCCGTAGACGGCGACTCCATGATCCCTCTTGCCGTCAAAGAACGCATCGTTGCACATCTCAATCACGGTGGAAGCGAAACCAAAACCGGAACCTCAACCGAAAAATTCCGCACCGAACCTCTTACGGTCGACGAGATCAAGTTTTTCCCTGGTTCCATATGGGACCCCGCGATTGATCCGGCGACTGGGCCATTTCGTTTCGCGTGGTGTGATACACAGGTGCAGGGGTTCAAGTGGACGGATGATACTGCGGGACGGAAGTTGGGGGTTGCTCATGTTGAGTCGGTTAAGGAAGGGGAATGGAAAGTCGGGGTAGCTGTACTTTCAGGTCCAGGGGGGAAAAGCGCGGGGATATCACTGAAATAGCAGGGAAATTAATAGGGTAGTGTAGGGTATACTGTTTAGTTGAGGTATTTTGGAGGGAGGATGGACGCTGCTCCCGGTGAGAATCGATGTTTTTGGGGTATAAGTTGTCACGACACAGTCTCAGAATATACATCCATGTTTAAAGGTACCACTGGCAAAGGTGGCTGGAGTCTATGCTATCTCTGAATACCTTCTCTGTTCCATTATACATAGGCCTGATGGTCTAGTAGCATGATTCTTCCTTTGGGTTGCATTTCCTTTGCGTTCACTGGAAGAGGTCCTGGGTTCAATTCCCAGTCAGGCCCTGTAGTTTTTTTTTCGACTACCACCACTTTTATCTGTTTTTCCAAATCCCTTTGACTTGGGTTTATTTTTTTCAACTAAACTACCTGTTTTGAAACTATCTTCCGACTACCTTTACTAGTATACTACCTATACTACCTTTGGGTTTCCTTTGATTACACATACATCGTGCGAATCTGTGTAAAATATTCCATAGGTACCTTCAACTTGGAAAAAACTCCTTAGGCGGCGGCGTAGATTAGTAGCGTTTTCACAAATTCACATAAACGAGGACCAAAAACACTAGAAAAACATCGCACCTGGTACAACGTGTATGATATAATAGCCGGCGCCTAATGATATCCTCTGTTTGATTTCAATTAACCTAAACGGTTGAGTATGTCACAGGAACGCAGAGGTGGCACTGGGGAGTACTCAAAGCTTATATACCGGTACCGGGATATTAGATATCGAGCCAACTTGTCTTGTGTTTGCGGAATACCTCCCCAGTCATCTCATCGATAATCCCAGCCACCACTCATGCTCTCAAACATCCATCAGCTCAATCTAGCCACTCTAGCCACCAACTCAGAACTCTAGTAGT
Organism: Lentinula aff. lateritia; assembly: GCA_027886305.1. Lineage (NCBI taxonomy): Eukaryota > Fungi > Basidiomycota > Agaricomycetes > Agaricales > Omphalotaceae > Lentinula > Lentinula aff. lateritia. The sequence goes on along the minus strand of MU795267.1, from coordinate 5,779 downwards.
AAAAACCACCCACACGATGCCCCAAACCCAAACCCACACCCAAATCCAAATCCAGCTCACTGACCCCGAGACGAAAGCGTAATTCGTGACCACCTCGCGTCTGGTGTCGTGTCTCCTCACGGAATCACTTTCGAGGGTGATTTATTATCCGTTTCCTCGGACCGTACCACACCCTTCACTGAATGGGAGTCGAATTGGGACACTAACTTCAAGGATGAGATTACGACGAATGGGATTAGGACGAATGGAATAAAATCAGGGAGGGATACAAGGACCAGGAGCAACCCCCCAAAGGCGTCTGCATCCTCCTCACCCCCACCCGATCCTTCGAGTCACTCCCGCCATGATCAGTAAACACAACAACCGACACAATAATCCATATTGCATAGTATCCGACATCCTACCGATTGTGACACAATTGTGGGGGGTGGAGGTAAACGCAATGGTACAACAGATCATATTGACTGACTAGTTAGTGACGGAACGCGCCCAACTGGAAATCTTCGGATCTCGGCCAAAATATGCCCGTGTACCAACCGTCAACCGTACACCACACATATGTACAATGACCAATGCCATGTATGTTTCATGTGAGACGCAGCCCACGGGTGTTAGGATTCCAGCCATTGGAAACAAAATCATTGCCAAACTCAATCATCCATTCGTTGTCACTTGTCAATTCTGGGAACAACTTTGCCAGTCCTTCATGCACGAGCTCTTGGACAATCGCAGGGGGGCGAGAAGATTCTTGACTAAAATCTTGTTCAGCGTATTTTCCAGTAAATTGGGCGTGGATGCGCTTTCTTTCGACTTCCATCCGTGCTCGAAGAGGTTTCTCGAAGTTCGAGGGTGAGCCCAAATCGCTGCCCAGCTACGTTTGAGATTACTGTAAGTTAACGTCTAGGAATATAAGTACTGATTAATCACATCAACAGGTGCAGTATAAACCACAGAAAGCAAGCCCAGGACAAGGTAGACAGGGTTGAAGCGCATTGGATTGTGTTCCGAGAGGGTTGGGTATAAGCCAAGTCGCTGCCAATTCAATCATTCATTGTCAGCCTCGACAGGTAGCAAACTTGAAGACACAAGCTAGACTGCTCACCAATTGTGCTGAAGAACTCGAGGTAAAATTTTGACCAGCAGATTTCACCTGAAGACAATATAATATGTTCACTGGGAAGCAAAATTCGTGTGAGGTCAGCATCAGCAAGGAGACAGGACAGCGAAGACAAAGTGCGGGGATATGTATATTGACAAGTGTTCAGTTAGTAGGTGTAGATGTCGTGTTTAAAGCGAGGAGAGAGAATGTAGCGGGAATATTTGAAGAATGACGCAGTATTAGGTCTAGAGGAAAGAAAGATAGTCGACGTACCAAACCAGCGTTATAATTTGCCCTATGTTGTTTTTATCGGTCCCTTCATATATATGCTGTGAACGATAACCTAGATTACCAGAGATTATCTATGAGAAATCCATCAATGAGTACTTTAATGAGTATCCATTAGATCCTGAGTTGTCCTGAGCTGTCCTGAGCAGTTTGTGCTTTGGCGTTTCACAAGAGACATTGCCATAAAACATCAATGAAGATATCAAGGTTTACGATGATGGCTCCCGGAGGTCATGTAGGCTGGTATAAGAGGAATGCATAGCGAGGTGTACGCGACAGGCTCGAGCGGTGAACAGGTTTAAGGCTGTTTGAGGATGTATACTAGGCAGTGGAGGCAGTTGGGCCCAGCTGTTCCCTAGTGGGACCCCATCTGTATGGAGCCATATCTATCTATCTAGGCCGACGGAGGCTTGATGTAAACTGCTCAAATGTCACAATGCGTTGCATAATACCCCATGATACTTACAAGGCGATCCATGCCCTGGTGGTGCTGTCGCAAGCCGTCAGTGGTCACCTGTGGAAGTTAGTCTTGTGAGGTCTTGTGCGCACTTCAACCAGCGGAAATCTACGTGTGATGTATTTATCGATAAGCACATCAAACACGTACCAACAACCCCAACTCGCCGTCGGTATTCTACCACTGGTACGGACTGGTACGGAAGGGTACGGAAGCGAAATGATCAAATGCATATAAAAGATCTACATTTGAGAAACACTCAAGGCAAGGAGCCCCCACTACCAAGAGAACTGCTGGTCAGTCATCCCAGAGTCGTCCTAGTCCTAGTCCGCAGTCCGTCCCCTGAAAGAACTTTGAACCCATTCGAAGATGCATTTTCGTCCGTTGTACCTACTCATCGGGCTTCTCACTGTCATTCATGCTGCGCCGTTCCCTGTGAGTAGCTTTGAACATCACCTTGCATTATTTTCAACATATCCCTTCCTTTCCTTTATACATAGGCCACTGACGGTGCCAACAACGACGGAAATTTTACGTCCAAGGACTTGAACATCCGAACCGAACCCCTCTCCTCCCGCATTTTTGTCACAGTCACAGTCACCCGCACGGGGACTTGCAACAAGACTCATCCAATACCAGAAGTTATCAAAGCACGTATTGTTGCTCATCTAAACAGCCTAGTAGACGAATTTATCCAATCACCCACTACTGCCGCTCAAATCAAGTTTGAACCATCATCCTGGAATAATGCTGCCGACCCTGCGACAACAGCATTTGGGTTCACCTGGTGGCGTGCTAAGGGGTTGATGATGAAACATTATGTACATCTCAATTATGGGGAATGGGGTGTCATGGAAAACCCATTGCCATATTCTACATCATAAGACGTGCTCAATCAAAAATTCTGTGTTTTATCAAAAAGTTATATTACATCAAAAGTTACAAAATATAGCAATTTTTTGAATTGCATTCTTTGAATACTTTCTACTTCATATATCTGACTCAAAATGCCTTGTGCAATGAAAGCAGAGATACAGTGTGACATCCTTGCTGCTGCGCACAACTTCATTAAAGCTTCCATACTGTTAGAGGACCTCTGTGATGATGATATCCCATCACATGACCGGGACAACAATTATACGGAAGATGCAGAGTTACTAGAGCTGGCAGCAGTGATGACATTACAGTTAGCAATAGAACTGGACAGAGATGGGACCCGGGGAGCTTACAACTGATTCCCAAAGTTAAAAGACTGGTTTACTGCCAGCCTGTTAAGATCATGCGGAGAGGTCTTAATACATGTGGTATATATAGTCCCAACCACCTATGACAATTATCTTGTCATAGTAGCCTTTTGGCTCAGTTGGATTTTGTGTTAGTGGTTGGGCATGAATTTCACAGTACTGTAAAGACCATGCTCGGCGCCTACCTGGCATGCCCTGGCTACAACCAGACCAGTCCCAGTACCAGCCACACGCTCTCATACTTCACGCTCTCATACTCCCTATCTATCTCTGCACCTCCCCAAGACACCTCCCCAGCTACCTAAACGTCCTGACGACCACCCTGACATGCATAGGAATCCTCCTACCACTAACCCCATCAAGTACTAATCTCGATCATCTAGTTCTCTCGATTATCTGCCTCATGTTCTCAAGATCCCTAATGATCCCTTGTTCACTTCCTGTACCTATTTAAGTAGCTCCGCATCACCCCCAAGCCCCAGCTTGGTATATTTTGAATACACACCCTTTTGCATAGGTCCAGTCCCTGTCCCTTTGTACCTGCTAACCATACAGATTTCTCTTTACCTCTGTTTCTCTATCTCAGTTTCTCTCTTCTCTCGTCTGTTGTCTCTACGATTGTCTATATGGCCTAATATACGCTTTTACTTCACGTCTAAGCAATCTGAGTGAGTCTCCGAGCTCCCTCGAACAATACTAAAGCTCCCCAACGCCTAACGCCTTGGTGAGCTAACCTTCCCCAAACCTCCTCGAGCTCCCCTACTGCTCCTCAAGCTCTGGGACCTCGATCTAGGTAACATCGAAGCTACCCCTTACGTTGAACTATGTACCGCGTCTCCGTTATAACCTCCAACACTCGAGGATGTTCACCTCTAAGCCCCAGTTTCTGGGACCTCCCCTCCCGGGCGTATATCTTCTCAGGAGCTTACACGCTCAAGACCAACCTCAAATACGACCTATCCTATCTTACATTGACGTCCTAGCAAGTACAACTCCTACTACGCAACACTACTAGGTTCCCGTTACTTCTACCTCCCCTCCCTACGCCTTAGGGACCTTCCCGGACCTTATAGGAACCCCTTCAAGGGTTATATCTCTCAATCCCAGCCACTACAAGGTCATTCCTGTCCTCAGTCACGGTTCCCGTAGCTCCCTTCGAGCTCCAGCCTGCTCCTAGCATGCTACAACATAAACTCATTATACCAAAACCTACCCTAAGACCAATTCTGACCCAGGTCTTACATTATACCAAGCTCTCCCGTCACCAAGCGGACTCGTCGCAACGAAATGTCTGCGACGTCAACAGAACGACCTTCTAGTTCCAAACTCGAATCAAAAAAACAAAAGAGCGCCTTATCTCGTGGAAACACAACGCAAGCTCAAAAGCTAACCCAGGCTGCTAGTTTTACTGCTATCACAGTGGTAGCTGGTCAACGCCTGATGTCCATCCCAGAACAGTTGTTCGGAGATGAATCTTCTAGCAACGTAAGGACCCCCGAGGGACGTCAACCTGCGGTTCAGGAGCTTCCTCCAGTGGACCCTGGGATGGGACCACCACAACGGAGGTATACCTCCATGGGTTATGCCCAACCTGCCAGTAGTCCCATGGGAGGTTTCGCCTATTCCCCTACTTGGGGAACAAGAGGACCTCCCCCTGGACCGGTACCGCAGCTAGACATGGAATCAGCTTCAAACGCGGGTGGAAGAGTCAGCGGCCAAGTAGCCGCCATAGAAAGGATACAAGGGGAAAAGGAGAAGGAGGACCCTCTTACAGCACGACAACAGGAAAAACTTCCGGAGAGGACGGTATCGCCTGCAGCATCCGAACAGTCTCGGGCATTGTCTAGGAGGCTACCGACCCCTCCCGTACAGTCCCTTAATCCTCCTCCTCCAAGACGAGGAAGTTCCCTCTCCAGCCTCCTTAAGAGTCCAGCTGTGAATACGCCCAACTGGGAGCGTACCCACGCGATACATCATAGCAGAACCAACTTCCCTGTGCAACCATTGTCGGAGATGACGTTGCAACTGGAAGATTTCATTAGGATCCAGGAGTGCATCCCGGAGGACGTAGCTATGGTCTTACGGGAGGTCCTGGAGCCGATGGGGATCGAAACATTGGGAGACGGTCTCGAATTTTCAGACCTACGGGTACAGTTCCTAACAGTGGGAACTCAACTGGAAATAGACCTCCCAGAGAAGGCTCAACAGTGGCTGATGACCCCAACGAACAGATCAGACTTCCTCTGGTTGTACAACGTTCTATTGGACCTGGAGCAGATGTTAGAATTGTTAGAGGCAGAGGCTCGTTACGGACGATCGTTCCGAAAATCGAGGGGAATACTTCCCCTCCTCCCCCATACCCATGGAAGAGAGAAGGAGTTATGCGGCGCAGAGGGGCTACGTATATTGTACTGAGCATCTAACTACAGATCAGGAGCCGTACGATTCAAACCCCCCCCTCGAGAGTTAATATTCCGAATTACCAGGCCATCCAGATACTTCGAAACGCGAATCTAGTGGCGGCGGCAGCTAAAATTGATGAAGAAAGTAATGAGGATGCCAATTTAATTGCTGCAAAAGATCATAGATGAAGGAGATACACCACTGCACACCTCCTTGCCCCAGTAGAATCAATGCCCGATCAGGATAGTCCTGTACGGGTCCGTAGCGGACAGACTGTGTACACGTACA
>MU795266.1:0-34986 GCA_027886305.1 Lentinula aff. lateritia | reverse complement strand
GTGGCTTATTGTCATTTCTGAAGACAGAAAAAGAAGCTAATTATCTTCTCAGAATAGCCAACGCTCAACAAGCTCTTTGTTCAGCTGAGCAAGTGTCACTAGATCAGAAAATCACAATTACTAAACTTATAATGGAATTGCATTTTTGTTGACTAAGTAAAATTCAGATGGAAAGCTCTGAGGCCAGACAAAACGCTGTGTGAATGGAAGGAATCTTGAATAAGATCCAAGGATGTGGTGAGAGTCATTCGTCTATCTGCGTACACATTTTCAGATGTCACTTTCGCTAGATAACTCTGTTGGAGCTTGCCCTGCAACTCCTAACACTCATCCCTCCATGGAGCTAGATTACAACGATACCTATGATGATGAGGATGATATATGTGAGCTCTGGGAAGATGAGGTCGAGCCCCACCGACCTACTACTGATGGTGGCAAAGATCAAAATACCGAAATTTGCTACTTTGACGAAGGTTGTCTATTTCTGCCCTTTGTTTGCTTCCCATTCTAACAAGCTTTTTAGGAGTCAGAGTTTATCGCTTTAGAGGCGCTACAGGAGGTCTCGTATTGGATTGAAGAAAATAAGGCGGGATCAACTATAGTATTTTGGAAGATATTTTGTTCTTATTCTACAATAGGAGAGTTATTTTGTACTTCTGAATCTGAAAGTCAGAGGCAGTTGTATCGAACATTTCTCTGGGCATAAAAGGCGGCATTTCGAGAAGATCTGGCCTTGGGAAAGAAACAGTGGGTCCCAAAAAGCACGTTACCTTTGTGGACCTACCATTTCTCCGCTTTGCGACCCATCTTCTTACTGGTCTTTGCATTTCTTTGTTGCTCAATTATTTGCTTATGAGTAGGAGACCTGACAGTAATGCAGGCCCCCCTTTGCCTCGTATGTTTTTCTATTGATTTATTTTCCATTTTTGAACATTTTCAAATAGAGGTGAAAATGGTTTCTTCTAATTGTTTTTTTAAATTCTTACTATATCCAGAGGTCAAGCAGCCGCACAAACAAAGGGAAGGGGGGGCATGCAAATCAAATGCTGGAAACAGCTGATAAAATGTTGCTTTCTCAACGATTATCTCTTCAAGGGGCCAATACTATTTTCCCAGAGGACGCTGTAACCAATCCTATGGCACCTCCACTGGAAAAACCAGTTTGTTTAGATAACTATAATGAATTTCTCTTTAAAACCTAATATTTCTTCCACTAGAAATGAGGAAGAAACAAGAAGGCTAGCACTCAAACTAAGGGCCAAAAAAAAATGAACGAAATACCGTCAGCCTTTTCTTCCTCTTCCTCTGTTCCAAATATGCTGCCTTTGGTTTCTCCAACATCTGGTTATCCTCCGCCTGCTCCTTTGTCTAGTCATCAAGTTCCACTACCATCCAAAGTACCTATTGCCGAAGTTATTGCTCGAGAACAACACAATACGGTAGAAATATACCAATTTCAGAAAGAAAACCATAGCTTACTATACTGGTTTCAATATAGAATCAAAGTCAAGCTCATACTTCCTTTGTCACGGGTAAGCAAATTACTCAAGGATCAAGCACCGGTCATTTTGTTTACTTAGGACAAGGAGGTGACTCTTTCGACGTTGACTCACAGTTGAATGAAAGAGTGACAAGCATCAATCACAGTCAGATCCTTAGACTTCCCGAAGATATACGCACTGGAAATGATGTAGGAGATTTTGACTATAACGGTAACATGGGACGAGGATCTACAGCTTCTAGTGGTTGAAGCTATTACTATGGCTCACAACTAGGCCCCGTAGTAGGTTTTAGTAGTGGTAACGCAAATCTTGACAGTTATGGAAGAGGCCATGGAAGAAACTATGGAGCGTATTCTGGAGATTATAATAGAGGCTATGAAAACAGCTATGGTCAGGGAGGGAGAAGCGATAAGGTTGATGATGGTGGATATATTGCTGGACATAATATGAGCTTTGGAAGAAGTCTTTCTGGTGTACAAGGCTATGGAGAAGGTTATTGGGGAGTCGATGGGGGAGGATATAGAGGGGGATATACTGGTGGATATGGAGGTAGATACGGAGGTGAATATGGAGGTGAATATGGAGGTGGATACAGAGGTGGATACAGAGGTGGATACGAATATCGGCGGGATGGTTCCACCTTTTCTCATGCAGATGGTGTGAATATGGAAGCTCTGGTTGGGGTCCACAAAGAAGTCGGCTATGCTAGTTCTCCGGTGGACAACATACCAAGTCAAGAACAATCTCAAATGAGTTTCCATTCAGAGGGAACAGGTTCAAAAGCGACTAAAGGAATGTGTTTCTTTTTGATTTTTGAGTACGAAAGCTTACAGCCCCCACTCAGATACCCAAAAGGTGCCAGAACCTGTTGTACGTTTTTGCTTTAGCCTGTCTAAACCAATTATCTCATATAAACTCTAGGTGGAGGGAGAAACCGAAGTCCTCAAGAAGAGAAAGCGAAATCTTCCGAAGCCTCCAAACCCTGCAATTCTTAAGATTCGCTCAAAAAGCCATGTTCCTACTACAGAAGAGGACTTTATTAACGAAGAACTGGCTGAGTTTGAACATGACCGTTATGCAGATGATGAGGATGATGAGAATGCAGATGCTGAGGATGAGGATGCCGATAATAATGGAGAAGATGTCACTCTAACATCTCGGGAATATAAACGCAGGTAGTTTTGCTCTTCTTGAGTTTGTATTCTGATGTTTCCTACTATAGGCTATGCTTCTACAGTACCCCAATCTGAATTCAACGCTCATAAAAGTTTGCACTCTATTCTTGACCAGGTTGACGACAAGTAACTTACACAGTATTAGGATCTATTTTGCGACCAGCATTGCGTATAGCTTCTCATCCAGTATCTCCTTCTCGTCTAGTATCTCATCTGCCAGCTCATCCTGTTTCACCTATTTTGGCTATTCCTTCATCATCAAAAGGTTTGTTTCTATTATATCAATTATTTTTAATCTGGAAATAATTTTGGCTGGACAAAATAGACCAGGATACTTCAAACACTTCAAAGGCTTCTAAAGGTATGTTTATCCAGGTTTTTGACCTTTATGCTGAATGGGCTATCTTGTCTAGGATGCAGGTCTAACTCTACAAAAGATCCAACAAAGCTCTCTTTCTATACGCCACAAGTGAAAAAAGTAATTGCGGGCTCACAATTATTTATGCATAGAACTATGGTTCTTCAAGGACCTTTTTTGACAATGGAGAATCATGAAACACTACTTGCTAATTGTCTAGACTGATCAATAGAGGAAAGAGGAGAAAAGGGTCTTCATGTTGAAGCAGGTGAGTTATTGTAAACTTCTTTGTTGGTTTTCCATAATTTTGATCCTTTGTATTTCAGGTTACATCAAAGAGCACCGCGAAGATATAATCACTTTTGCAAGTCTTCTCATTGATCTTCATCTCAAGTTTATTGACTACTGCCTAGCTGTACAAAAGCCAGAGTAGTTTCAGAAATACTCTGAAGAGACTTGCGGAACCTATGGTGGTTAGCCACTATGGTTTACTGTTGCCAAAAGAATAAGAGCCAACTACTGGTTTCAATGCCTCTCAACTTAATGATTTAACTGTAGCTTATGTGAACAAGCTTTTGGAGAAAAGTTTTTTCTTGCAAGATGGATGGGATGCCAACGTAAAATTTCTCAATATTTGTCTCAAGTGATACCTGATTTCAAAATTACTAGGGACGGGTTAATAATTTTGCACATCCATGTCTCGAAGAAGTCGTGAAGGTTTTGTTTTATACAAGTAACAAAGCATTAGCAAAAACCTTTCCAGATGATTTCAAGGCGGAGGTTCCTCACGGAGCAATTGTTTTAGCTTCTATGCTTGTTGAGTTGACTCTGCCTATAGTCGCCTCAACTTTTGATTCACTATTGATATTACAGATACGATATTGTATCTCCAAGTACAAAGATGGTCCAAAAGCCAAGAATATCAATTTTACTACAGCCTCAAACCTCGAGTACCACAAGCTATACAGTGATATGATTATAAACATGCTCAGGGAGCCTTATCATGCTTCTAAGTTTAACGTGAATATGAGATCTTGGGCTTTTAGTTTCAGGTTGGTTTCGAAGATGTTGATAATTTGATGCTAACAAAATGCTTCAGTTTGGAGGCAAATTTGGAGAGAGGGAAGACTCAAACAGATCATATTGACCTTTCATAACCTTGGAAGGTAACCAACAACTAATAATCGCCCTTTCACAGACTAATAAACCGGATTCCCTATAGAAATTTGTTTATATGTGCTCCTTTTGCAAGACTTTCACCAATATTTGTCGATATCTTGTTATCAGCCTAGTAGTTATGTGGATATAGTCTGGCAAGATGACGGGCCTAGTGAGATGAATGGCGGGTATGGTGGGGATGGCAGGGTAGTGGGGTCGCAGGATAGTGGGATAGCAGGATAGCAGGATTGGGATAGCGGGATAGGGATAGCGGGATAGCGGGATAGCGGGATAGTGGGTGCAGGATCGGGATAGCGGGTGCAGATATAACCAGGACAGTAAATACGTAATCATCCTGATATTTGTAAATATTACCCAATATGGATCTGATAAAGCAATGATTGCGCATTTGAAAGTATTTTGTTCCCAGCTGTGGAATAGTTGGGTGAATCACGTTAAAAGAGCTCAAAATTTTTGAAGCTTTTCCCAGCACTTCCCAGTGCTCTCCAGTGCTCTCCAGTCAGTACCCTTTCTTTCACTGCTTTAGGGGCTGGGAATGCTGGGAAATGCTGGGAAATGCTCCCAAGAGCTGGCGAACATTACCCAGGTTTTGCAGATGTAACACAAAGAGGGGTTACATGTAGTCCGGCTTTCCTCCCGTGACCTCTTTGTTTGACTTTCTCTTATACCTTTAGGACACAGATGAATATCATCCTGCAAACAATTGATGATTTCATACTTTCAAATTCACATGATCAAAAACTTGCTATAAATTTTGCGTTGCCTCAAGTCTCATCTCAACATCAACATCAATTTGATTCTAATGTCAACGCTCAGTCAAGAAAAAATTCTCCAATACCTCAGGCCTCATCGAAGAGAGCAGTTCAAAACATGGGACTCAGAACGACAAAATCTGTTAATCAACAGATTGCAGGTGACAGCTGCAGTACCGCTATCAGAACCCGTACTCATTTGAGTTCTTAGGCCTGTATACCTTTCCTCAAGCACTTTCCAGTTGCTGATGGTGCACTTCCGCCACACCTCTTACGCACTGACAGCGGAATCCTTCTCTACTTTGGTTGGATAATAGACAAAAAGGAACTTTGCGAACTGGCAATAAAGTCCTTCCCTGAGGCTGTTCATCGTGACAACAATCTTGCGCCGATTCCTGGAGTAACAACTTTTTTTGTGATCGACCGCATTGCGGAGGCCTGCAAATTACCCGACCTTTCCATTCAAAGATGCCGTATTGGCCCTCATGAATCCGATGTTAATCATCTTGTACTTTCTTTGGCGAGAAACTCGAATTTTGAGCGACGAATGGAAGAGTTATCAAAGGAAGGGATTGATAAATTGAAGGAGATGGTCAGATTACAAGGACCTCCAAGGTGGTTTGTTGATCACGACGCGTATATCTGGCCATCTTTCTATCCTGTCTAGGTTCGACCTTGTTCCACCTGTCGCTCAGAATTTATCATCATTCTAATATAATAAACGCACACATCCATATCTTCTGAATTTTATGTACTTGGGCTGTGATTCCTTTACGTGTCAATACACCAGAGTCCACACTCCATGACCTCTGTCCAGCATAGAGGATGGAGATTGGGTTTTCCAGGCAAGATAGAATGGACAAAGGGAGACCAGTACTATAGTTTTACATTTGTAGATTCAGTTATAAAGCAATTTCCACATCCCCTCTTGCTAAATAACCATACACCTCCGGGCTCATTCGGTATTTGAGTAGTCCCGCAAACACCATTAACGCACGACTTTTCTTTCGCAGGATTGCAAGCGTCGCATGTCTTTGTGCTTCCCCAGCATGAACTCCTCCACCTGAACAAACAAATGTAACATGTTAATGTGAGTAGGAATACCAAAAGGTGGACACGGACCGGATTTTATTTTGGAAGCAACACCGGACAGGGCATCCATACACAGAACAAGATACACTGGTAAACACCTCTGCAATGCTTCGTGCTGCTGGGTGAATTCTTCCGCTTTCTTTGTTACCTTCATTACGTCAACCTCACTCTCTTTACCGCTTGTGGTGGCAACATCCAGAGGGACTAGAGCGGTGGACTCAATAATCTCCAGAGCTCGTTCAACATGCCCATCCCGTCCCCTCTCACTTGCTTCTAAGATTTTCAGCAATTTTACGCACGCATCACGATCTTTTCCGCCTGTGTTGGATCCACTGGGCCCAGAAACACCAAGCCCGGTGCCTCGACCCAAGCGTTCGTACACAGTGAGGATTTCGCGAGCAGTTTTTTCCAGTTCCTTCGTCCGGTCCTGTTGGTCCCCAGTCGCGGACCAAGTCATTCCTCCTGCCCCTAGGCCCGAGCTCGTGCTTCCAGATGTGACCAAGTTACCAAGCGCTTGGGCGAGACAGCCGACAACAGTGTCATATTCGCCTGCTAGGTCGTACAGCTTGATTGCTTCGGTAAGACGATCGTTCGAGAGTAGAGAAGACGCGGTGGGAAGAAGGATTTGTGATTTGTAGTCGGAAGTCTGGAGAGTAGGAGGTCCGAAAGAAGACGATGAAGATAGCGCCTGCGGAGATGGGTAGGTGTTGGAAGAGGAGGATAGTGATAGACGGAGAAGAGGCAAGTGAGTGGGGATCACACCAGGCTGGATTATTTCACGATTTACCGCGGTTCAAAAGAAATAGGATGAAAAATCCACTCACGAACCGCGTTCCGTCTCCCCTTACGCCACCAACAAGTTCTTCCCACATCGGTCCTCCGTTAGCCATCACGATGATCCTCCTTACAAGTTCCCATGCCGCCTCCAATTGTTCGCGGCCAACGCCAGGAGGAGAAGGCTGATCAGCGGAGAGCGGAAGGATGTAAACATACTGGAGCAGATGATCAGATTATTGTCCCAATCCTAAGATGAGAGGAGGCACACCTGTAGTCCTTCTTTTGCATCCATCTTGACGAACTGCCTGATATACCGCCATATAAGAGTATGCAGTGCTAGAGAGGGTATATGTTGGGCTCCGGTGGTAGAAGGGGAAAGGGTCACTAAGTTCACATAAGATTTGTATTACTTCCAGGGAAAGGGAAAGGGAGAGCCCACATATATCAACATCACTTCCTTCTGCTTTACTCGAAACTCTAAGCAGTCCGTGATACGCAAGCGCTATGGCAAGGTGTATGGCTTCGACTTGTAAGCTTCCTCCCAAATCATGATCCCAGAGAGATGCGACGGCCTACGAAAAATTTTAGTGATGCGCTACGTTTGTGAGAATTCAAAAAAGAAAAACGGATATATGAATAAATGAGCGCAAAACTAAAAACTCACTCTTTCGAATTGTCCACACATCAACAACACACTGGCCCAAAGCCCCGACTTTTGCCCTCCGGTTCCTGTAGCAGGCTCGAAGTGCCTCTCTCCATAAGCCAGCAAAACTTTGGTTAAAGAAGCCAATGAACTTTCATCATTTTCATCACTAGAGCTTTCGTCGACCATAGCGAACTGCATCCACAACCAGTCTTCAGTTGTGGTGGTGACATTGGGTATACTCCGTCGCCCAACATCGAGCCGCGCAACGAGTTTGTACAAAGCGAGTTTGAACGGATCCGTTGTCTGAGCCTGTAACATGTGCGCATTATATACCCCAGCAAGCTGATCCCGTATGGATCGAGGGAGAGAGCGTTCAGTCGACTCAGCCCAGATACGGAAAGCGTCGATAAATCCTGGTTCGCGTGCATCGACGGCGTCTTTGACGCGCATTAGAACTTGGAATGCCTCTGAGACCTCTCCAACTCGCACGAGAAAGAAAACTTGCGCCCAGACCGGAGTGCCTTTCACCAACTCTAATCCTGATAACCATTCTCCCTGTCGGTAGAACCTCACGGCACAGAAGGCACGAACCAGGTTAGCGGTCGAGGGATCCCCTCCTAGCTGTGCTTCAGATGGATGGGAGTGAACAGTTCGCTGAATGATGGAGAGATATTGTTCCTCGAGCGCTTGACGTGCCCCAGACGCAATTTGTTTTCTCAGTGAAACCGTCGGGGTGTGCGAAGTAAGATATGCCTTCGCGTACTTCCGCTCGAAAACGGGGGAGTTAAGTATGTGAGCAGAGGCATGTTCCAACGGTGGTAGTGATGGTGGCTCTTGGGTGATATTAGCGAGAACAGTGAACATGAAAACTATTTGGTTGTTGTTGTTTGCCGCGTCTATCAAAGCATGGACGATAGGGAATGATGTCCCTCCAAGTCTTGCAGAGTTGAGAGCAACGATTGCGCGGTCGTAGGCAAGCATTTTGGTGTGCATTTGGAGTGAGAGTGGAGCTGATGATGACGCCTGTTTCTTTATCGTTGAACTCGACTTTCCCATAGTTGAGGCTGCCAAAGACGTAGTAGCTGCTAGAGGTACAGAGGCTCCCAGCTGCTCGAATAATCTCTTCTTCTTTGCCTCCCAATCTCTCGCTGTTCGGTCTTCCAACATACGGTAGAAGCTCTCCTGGGTTTCCTTTCGGCCATGTTCGATCGTACTAATAAGATTTTGCTCATGTGCGTGTCGAAGAAAGGAGGAAACATCAGTGTCTTGTAAAGGTTGCAAAGAAGAAGAAGAAAAAGTGGTCGATGCATTGAGATGAGCAATAGATTGGCTTAGAGCTGAACCGTTTACTGATGCCTGCGCAAGAAGATAGTTTCTTTTTGGCCAAATTAAAGAAGGACAGAGCGAGTGGTACAGCGACTTACGCTTTATCCACATCTCCAGCTGCATTGTGTTTTGACACCAACCTCCGCGACTGAGCTTCGATTTGTTCAAGGGAAAGATTCACTGACGGCAAATCGGGTGGTTTAGAGTTCAAAAGGTGTTTTGTCAAGTCTTTGGAGGCGGAGAGAATAGAGGAAAGGTCGGTCGATGCCATTTTATTCATTCTGCGAGAGAGCGGAGTTCAGACGCGCTTAGGCGAGCACGGATGATTGAGTTATCAGCTTATAACTATCTTGTCCGCGAAAAAATTAGAACGATGCGTGTTATTGTAAGGTCTGATCCTCACCACCGATTTAATCGCTTCCAGTAGTAGCGTTGGCGGATGGCGACACTCGAGAAGCAACTGCAACTCTGGCAATTTGTGGACAGGACGGTGAGCAGAATCTAACATAGAAAGACACCAATTAGTTCTATGTATTCAGAGGATTTTGCAGGTTATAACCTAACAGCTGGTGTACCGGCACTGGAAGAACTTTCAATCTTGTGTAAGCGCCCGTGTTCAAGACGCCAACCATTCACTAGCACTATTGGCTGCATGTACAGAAGCGCACATTTTGACATGTCGAGTCATGAGGCTATCTGTAATGCCTTCAGGACATGCAGCGACCGTTGGCAGCGACTAACCGCAACTCATTGGTAGCGACTAACCACAACTCATTGGCATGTCATTCAAGAGACTACCCTTTTCTCTCAAATACTTGCCTTTCCCGCCTTACAGGAGGATCTCTCATTCCCCTCAGAAAATTCTCAATCGATTTCAACATCCCCCGAAATCACGTTCACTGGCGTCTGGAAAGATAGATCCCGTGAATTTCCAAGCATAGAGCGTTCCGTGGCGGCAGCTTTCCGTTCTTGACTGTGCACATTTCAAAACCCCCCGAATTTCACTGGGGATCTCAGGCGCTTTCGCCAGTTTGACGATGCCCTAAAATCCTTCGCTCCCCCTGTTACAGCCCCTGCAGTAGAGAGGTTGACTTTGCTCCTGCCAGCCCTACTGACTGATCCCAATTTAGAAATGCTGGAAGATAGCGGGAAAATGTGATCTTTACATCCATCGACCGTCCTTCTTAACCTCTCTGGTTATTGAAGGTGAAAAAGGCTATGACATGGAATGGTCTGCAAGAATCGAATCGAATGACTTTATATCCCGTTCATATTGCCGTCTGAAAACAAGTCTATCCAAGTTCATACTTCTCTTGGATTCCGATCATCTCATTGATCTTCTTCAGCACCTGCTCTACTTTATTTCACGATTGCCGACTCCGAATTTGACCGGAGCCCCAGCTCATCCAAAGTCTACATCATAGTACTAGCACCGTACAGTTCTCCGCGGTGCTTGTCAAAGGCTGCAAAACCTTTCTCTCAAAACCATAAACTCGATCGCGGCCGAGGAATTCGTGGGTAGCTTTGTCGATACGATAGTTCCCTGCTGCTTGTACAAGTGGTTATGGACTGGATATTGAACAGTCATTGCATTCCGGAAGTGAAACTGCGTGTTTGCGGTTTGTTGTATTGCGGTTCGCAGATATGAATGCGGATGAAATGATGTATGAGTTATTGAAGTCTCTGCAAGAGGATGATACAGCTCGTGGTCATTGACTGAACTAGACCGCTTGAACATCCTTGCGTGTTAAAATCGTTACTTCTTCAATTGGAGTTGATTCTAGCATCAAAACCTGACTCCGCAACATTCTGCTCAACATAGGAGTATGTAGAGGCAAGTAATAGATGTACTGGTATTGTGTTTAAATGCGAGTCCAGGTCAAGGTGTGGGAGGTGAAAATGAAAACAGAGGGGTCTAAATAGCTTTGACCCCCCAAAAATGGCATTCACGGGAGGTCACGGAACAGCCGGCATCCACCGAACCGTTTCTACTCTTCTACATCCTCGTTTCGATTTCATTTTTCTTTCCCCAAGTGTGTACTGGGTGCTACTTTCTCCAAATGTAACTCAACTAATATACCACCCTCATCCAGGACATGGCATCCAAAACAGCCGCAGCGGTGGTTGTGAGTATTCGATTTTTCGAGACCTGGCAAGACGCGCGGGATATTCACACTGGAATCAACGTTTTTAGGACTTCACCCGCATCTACACTTCTCTTGGTCTGGGAAAGGGTGCGTTTCAGGATTTCAGAATCTGGTTGTGCAAACACCGACCAGCGTAACACGAACAGAGACCATTGCCGCCCTCCAGGCTTTCCGTAAGCGCCACGGTGAAGCTCAGCGTGCACAAGCCACCTATTCAAGTCAACCAACCACTGTCGACTTCTCCCACTATCGCTCTGTATTGAAGAACAAGACTATCGTGGACGAGGCTGAGAAACTGCTAAAGGACTTCAAGCCCGTTACATACGACGTTAGCGAACACATCAAGGCGATTGAGGCTTTCGAGGCCAAAGCCGTACGTGCTCAATTCTCTACTGCACTGCACTGTGGGATTCTTTTGCCCCGTGGCTCAAGTCGAGATGTTTTTGCTGTCGCATTATAGGTCTCTACAGCGAAGGAAACAGAGGAAAAGATTGACGTGGAGCTGAGGGATTTGCAGGCAACTCTAGCGAATATTGAGGAGGCCCGTCCCTTCCAGGACCTTACGGTGAGCACAAAGCTCGAAATGGATAAAAAATTAGGAATTCATCGTGTTGTTTTCTCTCTATTTCAGGTCCTGGATATCGGCGAGGCCCACCCACGTATAATTGAGACGGTCGAGACGATGATGAAGAAAGGCAAATGGAGTGTTCCTGGTGAGTCCTTTTTTCACTTTTACGCAGTCGCAGTACCCTTAATAGATATACAGGCTACAAGGAGAAGTTCGGCGATCTCAATCTCATGTAATTGAGTGTTATACTCACCTAGATATTCTTGCATGGAAAACAAATTGCTTTTGAACATCTGTATACATGCTTTGACGACACCGCGCGCGTGTTCGACGGTTACAATTTCAATGAGAGCGGAGACGCCCATTCCAAGATTCGGGGTCTTCAAGTTGAGGATGTCCAGATTCCGCGACTATATCTGCACGGTACCAGTTCCAATTTCAATTTGTTCTATTCGCAGAGTTACTCCTCGGGATATCAAAGAAAGGTTGGTGCTGTAGTGGTGCAATGCAAATAAAGTGTCGATTATTTTAGGGCGTATGCCACGCTAAGGTACATAGGTCACAGTGCAACAGCTCAACATGATGATTTTCAGTTAAGCGCGTTGAGTCAACCCAAGGTTGAACAGTACGGGTCAAGGATTTAGGATAGGTTCCCCACATCAGAAGTGGCACATCACAGCGCACACGACTATATTCGCAATGCTCCCTGAGCTCAGCAAAGACCCCAAATCGTGTCATGGCCGTTGTGAGATCTTCAGTGACGAGAAAGACGAGACTTATGCAAAGTATATGTCGTAGCAAAGTAAAGCGGCAGTCGGAAAAGTGTACCGCACAGTAAGGCCACGGCAGGTGTAAATCATGGTCGTAAGAGAGCACACATAATGTTGCCCAAATAGGTAAACAAACACGAGTTGAGTTGTTGTTACACATGGATGGTTGTGGAACCCACTGGTGGACGCTCAATTAGGAAAGGTAGGGAATTTGGTCAGGTTTGCCTTTTTGGGCAATGATTTATTCTGCTTGCTTTGAAAGGCTTCTGATGTGAGTGGAGAAATGATGTCACAGGTACACCTTCAATCTCCTACACCGGAATTCTTGGCGACGTTTCCAAGTGCAATTTTTCGTCGTTGTCATCTTTCTCCTCACATCGACTGGCTGCTGCTCGGTGGAAGTTGGATAATTGCAATATCATATCACTGCACAGACAAGAGAACAGGCACAGCAGAATTCTAACAGAGTTCTTTTGAATTCAGTTCTTCGTCACTTCATTGTGGAGTCTTCGACGCTTCGGTAAGTCAAATTAATACTATGGTTCGCTTCTGAGCTGAGGGCTCCAACTCTCCGACGTTTGACTGACTGTTGATTGATTGGATTGGGGCGACCGCTGTATATAGGACTTGCCAGGACTTGATAACAGGAAACCGGATAGATCCCGGAACAACCACACACTGGATTGGGAAGTCATTGAGGCAAGAACAAAATCACAGGGTCAGCGGAAATCACCAGAAAAATGGCTGGGAGTATTTTGGATTCAAACTCTTCTCCTACGTCGTTGACTGCTGCGGGCAAAAGGCCAGAAACTACCTCCATCGATTCTCATAATCAGCCCTACTTGGCGCCTGATTCTCACAATCCCCGTACTTTCCCCTCAACGCTCTCTGTTGACGATCACGATCACGACGTTGCGTCACCACCATACAGGCCAGAAGCCAGCACATCCAGTTTGCACGGCCAAGACTTGTTGCTGCACCCCAATCACCCATATTCCAGTTATCCTCCTAGTCCAGCGTATAGATCGCAGGCAAATATGTCAGACGAACTTCACATAGATGGTGACCGACGCGCTGCTGGAGACGCTAAATGGGAGGGAGAACTTCGCGACACGAAACCCAAGGTCCATTATCCCGACATAGAACCAGTTCCCGTTGTTTCAGTTGACGCCGTTTCACCAGCCGCGAACAAAGGTCACCTTCGATTGGACGAAATACCTTCGAGGGATTTCAATCGTTCCGGAACAAACAGTCCGGCAGACGCGATGTCGCTCGCTGGAACGGACGACGAAGAAGACGATAGTGATTATGACTGGAGCGGTGAAGATGATCTGGTCGACGAAGAAGCCAAGTTTGAGCAGCAGATGGGTGTTAAACCCAAAAAAACAGGGTGGGGGTTCAAAAGAATTGTCACTTTACTCTTTTCCTCTCTCCTCGGCTCCACACTCGTTGCCGGGATTCTCGTCACACCCGGTATTCTAATTCACTTTTATTGGTTCAATAACAATCCTACCTCTCACCGAAAATACGTTGAGCAAAACGTTCAAGCATGGCTTTTCTGGGCTGCTGCGAACCTTCTCTTATCCTGGTACCTCGCTGTCATCGTCGATCTTGTCCCGACTCTTGCCACTTTCATAATCGCCGCTGTATGGGGCCATGTTTCCGAGGTATTCAAATCTCGCGTCGAACTGTTCAACTCCGTCAAAAACACTTTCAAGCCCGTTTTGTACGCGGCTAGTGCTTGGGCAAGCTGGGTTATCATCTTTGGACACATCTTCAATCTATATGACACCGTAGACACAAGCCAGAGCCGGGCTGGATACACGCAGAGACTTTATCAGGTGGTAGAATTTCTTTTCTTCTTCGTCTTCGTGATTTGCGCGCAGAAGATGCTCTCGCACGCTATCGCGTTCGCGTTTCATCGTACGGCGTTTAAAGAACGTCTCGATGAAGTGCAGTATTCTTTGAAAGTTATCGAGCAGCTGCGGAATTATAGGCCCAAGCATGATCGTTTTGGCAGACAATCTGGTGCCAGATCCAGTGGTTGGGCATGGGGTACGCCAGTACTAGAAAAAGCCGGATTCGGCTTCGTGAAGAGCCATAATAAAGGACTTTCGTCCTCCCGTCTACATTCACATCGAGGCACAGAAGAAGATGGGTATGGTGCCGATGCAGACAATGACTATGACGATCGGACTGTGGTGGGTACATCGTCCAGAAAATCTACTCTAGGAAGCACGTTCGTCGGGTTCACTAACAAAGGCAAGAACAAGAACAAACGACAATCTGGTAACTTTCCCTCTCCCTCTGGAGGTGGTGATCACGAACTCGGTGTATTCTCTTCTGCGACCTCCCCTCACGGACGTTCTCCGAGCTCTCTTTCCCCGGACACCAGTCGCCCTATGACACCCTCCACTTCGGCTCCATTCATTCTCAACCACACAAATTCTCCCACTGGCATATCCCCTTCGGAGAACGGCGGTCGCGGCACTCCACATCGCTATCCCCCGGGCTCAGGCATGAACACCGCCTCTCCGCGCCCCTCACTCGACTCCAATCACGGAGCAGGCGCTTCCGATACACTCGCCGCAGCAGCCAAGGTTCTAAAATCCGCCGTCCTCCACGATGCGCGGAATATTCGCGGAGATGCTGATCAAATCGGGAATGGCGGTGGTGGCGCCATAGGCCTGGGTCATGTCGGGTCGAGTTCAGAGGCGAAGAGACTGGCGAGGGCGATTTATCTTAAATTCCGACCGCTTGGACAAGGCAGGACGTATCTCCTACCCTCAGATTTTCACCCTGCGTTCCCTGATACGACTACCGCGCAAGCAGCTTTCAGAGTGTTTGACAAAGATAATAATGGGGATCTGTCCCGTGCTGAAATCAAGACTACGCTACTCAAAGTGTATAAGGAACGTCGGTTCCTTGCTCGGTCTATGCGAGATGTTGGAATAGCACTCAAAAGCTTGGATGGGATTCTCTTGTTCTTTGCGCTAGTTATCATATTCTTCATCAGCTTGTCGGTGTTTGGTGTACAAGTCGGTGACTCTCTGAGTAGTGTTTATACTCTGGGTATCGGTGCGAGTTTTGTCTTCAAGGCTAGCGCGAGTAGCGCTTTTGATGCTATAATGTTCTTGTTTGTGACACAGTCAGTGATTTTTCCCAATTTACTCACTTCGTCTGATCAATTCGTTCACAAACTAGCCCTTACGATACCGGTGACCGATGCTTCATTGACGATGAGATCCTCGTGGTGAAAAAGATGGGCCTGTTCGCTACGGTTTTTGCACGAGTGGACGGGACGGAGACGTACTATTTCAACAGTCAACTTTTTACAAAGTTCATGTGAGTGTCCTGATTCCACTTGATACTGGTATATCTTTCTTACTCACTTCATCACAGTACCAACGTCCGTCGTTCCGGCCAAATGTACGAAAATGTGACTCTTCAACTCCACTGGCGGACCCCACTAGCTAAACTCGACGCTCTCGAAAAGTTCTTGAACAATTGGTTGCAGACAGAGCAAAATCGGTGGTTCGTACCGAGTACCGCGATAATGTTGCAAAGCATCAATTTCCAGAGATACCTGGAGGTGACGATTGGGATTGGGCACAACGGGTGAGTTTTCTATACTGTATCACATATCGGACATTGCCTGACTGCATTTCTTTTTTTCACTGCTCGTAGAACATGGCAAGATTGGGGCCTCCGCTGTGCTCGTAAAACTGCTTTCCACGCTGCTGTTCAACATTACACCCGTATACTAGGCATCGTCTGCTACGAGTCAACCCAGCCAATTGTCTACAACAACTCTTCTGATTCCCCCGCGATAAATGTCTTGAACGACGGCAGCGTTCCTCCGCCTTCACCCGGGGGTTATGGCGGCTGGTCTGGATCCGGTGGGTATGAACTGGAACCAGGTCCAGATGGTGGTGTGGACATTGTCTATGGAGGAAATGGCGCTGCTGAGGGTACGAATACCATGTCACCCGCGGCGGCAGCAGCTCTTGGTGTAGGCGAAAAGGAGAGTGGACTGAAGACTGCACTCGGGTTTACACCTCCCGAGGGCTTGGTTGGCGCGCATCTGAGAGCAAGGAAGACGAAAAGTAGGAAGGTCATGGTTGGGTTGGCTGGAGATGGGTGAACGTGCATGACTGGTATCATATGCAAACTTGAAATACGAAACGAATTGGATATTCATCTCTACACATATATTTACTATTACTATTACGTATAGACTCTTCAGTAGCATTATTATTTAGATCTTCCTGCACATCTTCTCAAATAATCAACATGCTGGCTTAACAGATATAGTGATGCGTCCGTCCCCAATCCTACATCACAAGATGGACTTCATTTGGGAGTCATTTATCCTTGCCCCTCAGACGCAGAGCAAACACAAATTCACAGAGTGACTGTCTCAAAACTCATCTCGTATTTTGACAACCGCGATGACAAATGATAGGGTAAATAATTTTTGTAGGTGAGATGATACAACCAACTAAAATGGATACCCCTTCCCGGTGTCCTTCATCAGTTCCTCACCTCCAACCCTAAGCTGTTCCTCTGCAGCTTTATCTAGATACTCCAGCATTACCTTCTCATACAATCCATTCCCCTTATACTTCCTCACATCCTCCGGCCAGCTCCTCATAGCACTTGCCATCCGCGCGGGAATGCCCGGCTCTTTCGCGAGTTCTTCTACCGGGAACAGATACGTTCGAATCCCGAAGACGATTGCACCGGAAAGCGGAAGCCTCCGGAGTGTTTGGCGTTCAGTTCGCAGACGAAGGTTCTCGGCAGCGACGGTTGGACGCACGTCGGGGTTGATTGGGTGTCCGTGGTTGAAGGTTTCTTCAGAGCCGTTGGTAGTTGTGGACCAAGCGAGTTCTTCTGGGTCTACGGTGCTATCGCTCTCGATGATGGGCTTGGCAGAGGATTGGGCGGCCGCGTTGAGAGGACGGCGGATATCCTCCGGAGGGATGACTTGGAAGAAATAATTGTTGCGGATGATAGGTTTTTCCACGGACATGCGCTTGAAATACCGGTCCATACTGTTGTGTAGTCTTGTTTCGTCTTTTCATGGGTAGCAGTGTTCAGATTGTGTGAAATAAACAACAGAAGATATACCGTACACTGAGGGACGTGTCCCTGGATATGGATATCTTCCAGTGGTAGACCAATTTTATCTCGCATCCTCCAGAATCCTGAGCCGAAGGACGTTAGTAGGACAATCATCAGGTAATAGAGGTTTGTTCCACTCACCAGGTACGCAAATAGCGCCTCCTTGAAAGTAGTATCGACCATCAGTGCCTGTAGCCCGAGAATCCAACATATACCATAATCTCCTGAGAAATTTTACTCACCTTCGACCATCAGGGCTAAATCATCTTGGACGCTGGAAAAAAACGATATTACATGAAGGGAAAGGGACATCCGTACGAGTAGATACTTACAGCAATGCAGATACTTTCATTGCATGTTCGGCTTCCTCGATACTCACTTGTCGTAGCTTGAGCGAGCCTGGCGTCGCCAGTGCAGGAGGGATGTCGAGTTTAGCGTTCACCGGAATAATTGCAACACTGGATATATCGCCCCACGCGTTGCGCGACACGGTAAAAGCATCCGGGTATCGTTTACTAAGATAATCGGCGAGTTCATGGACCAGTTCGATTGCTGTGGAGGGTAGATATAATTGAAATTGGAATCAAAAAGTTCGGATTAACGCACCACCCTGGCTGGCAGAATTTACGACGCCAGGTCTATCGGGTAAGATTTGGACGACGTTTGTTCCTCGTGTAGCGATACGGTGCTTCTTGATGTAATAGTATGATTGCATCTGGTAGTCGGTCTGTCCAAAGACGATTAGACCTTATAGGATAGTATTCAGGTAGAGGTGAAGCTCACCTCGATCCATTCGTCCCAAGGCATATCGCGAATACCCATCGTGACACTGATATTATACATAAGTATCGAGCAGGGCACAGAAATTAGAAAGATGTGTACTGGTAAGCTCCCCATCTGAAAGGCCGATACGGGATTGGCTTCAGATTTACAGGATTCGAGGTTGGTGTGACGGGCGGATAGGAAAAAGTTACTGGAGGCCATTCTACGAGAAGCACTTCGTCAGGGAGACGCGGGTACAGAAACAGCAAACTTGCCACCCCATTCCCGTTCCTTTAATTTGTTCTTCTCAGAGATTGAGGTATCGCGCACGCTTGATTGAGCGGGAAGATGACTCGCAGGCTTCCATCTATACGCAAAGACGGCTACGCATGATAACAACAATACCACCGAGAGGATACCAGGTTCGAGAGGGAGGATTGAATCAAGGGTAGGCAATTGCATATTGTTTGATTCTTAGAAAAAATTGTATGTCGAGGATGAAGGAGACGAGGGAAAAGAGCTAGCTCGATTCTTGGAACGAGGCAAGTCACGATACAGCTAGAGAATACCGGGAAGCTGATAAGAGTTCCATTATCGGAAGGCCGAACCGAGTGGGAGGAAATAAGAAGTGAAAATAAGCGCCCAATATCATATTTGGCACTGTAACTGTAGGATCACACATGAATATTAAATATAACGAACACATTTCGTTCTCATTAGATGATACTGAAAACATAACGACAGACTACTTGGTAAAATACAGTTTGGTATAGCGATACAGATTGGGTCAACTGCGTAGCGATCCATGTTAGTACCGCTTTCGAAGCCTATGTCCTCGTTCATAATGCTTCTCCTGTTCACGTTTGCGACGGGGAGTGCTTCGAATACCCAATGTGCGTTTCACCTTGGTCATGAATGGGACATGGGTACTTCGACCCTGGAGTAGAGAGATAGAAAGTAAGAATAGTACATCCAATAACAAGGTGGTTCGACTGACCATTGTCCGAAGTTCATGTTTGGCATGTCTACGACCTGCACTGGTAGTGTTTGGGTTTGCAAGAGCAGCTCCTACGGGACGCGATAAAACAGTCAGGATCATATCAAATTGAGGATATAGTCTACTCACTATAGCCTCCAGCAACATGGTCAGGATCACGGCGGTGGTAATACCGCTCTCGTCGACGGGAGGTATTGGAGTGACTTGCAGAATGAGGATGGTGGCGGCGAGTTGAAAATAAAGGCATTATTGATGATTTGATCCTGATAAGAGAGGGTTTTTAAGGCTGCGAAATAGGTGATTAGCGTCACTGTACGTCAGTTCTCCAATGTGGAGAAAGCTGCCCGGGAACTAGTTATGACATCACGCCATTCCTTTAGTGTCGATTTCGTGTACCATGATGCTAGAATCCCGCCAACGAAAACTTTCGAGAGAAATGACAGACAGATGTATACAAAGATATACAAATCGATACGATATGGTGTACTTCTTCGCTATGGCTCGGAGCTCTTTCTCCATGAGATCACTTTCTGTTCAGTGAGGCAGTCGCGAGATGCAATATATACCAATGACAGTGATCCCCATCAGCACAATCTCTACCAGATGTCCACCAGCAATGCGAGACTCCAAGGAAAGCGAGAACAATGATGAAGCAAAGATTGGTGCGAGCCCTCGAGTGCCCGAAGAAACCATCTGAGCTAACCCGTTCACTGAGCCTAAAGCATTCGGCGGGGCGTTCGTTACGATCAGCAAATGTATTGCATCTGCGAAATGGATGTTCAGGAACCAACGAAACTGAGTGATTTGTGAATCAACTCACTGAATGCTGTGACAATCGTAGTCGAGACGAAGAGCTGGAAGATGAGTAGTGCCCAAACCAGAGGTGTGACTCCTCCGGCATGCGCGGCTGCGTCACGAAGAATCCACAAGAGGACGAAATGGACCAAGAAGAAGGAATAAAACACAATGAGGGTCTTTCTCGACCCCATCTTTTTCAGTATTTTTGTGAGAACCACCCAATTCCAGACACCGTTTGCGAGCCCAAAGGTACCCAAAATCAAACCAACTTGATACGGTGAGAGGCCTAAGCCACCGACAGGTATTGAAGTGGTGTATATCAGCGGGATGAGAACCTCGTATGACATATCGGTGAAAGCGAGGAAAGCCATGCTTAAAAGAGTAATCCTTAATTTTGAATCCCCAAGTAAGGCTCGAGTGGTGGGAGGGACGTCAGAGTTGGATGGAGACGAGTCTGATGTAGTCTCAACGGTGCCATAAGATGGTGATGTTTCATTGAGGAGAGGTGAAGATTCGACAACACATTTCCGCTTCACTTTGCTTGGTAGAGTCTGCGAGGGATTTAAGATCAGAAATCGTATTGGACAACGAACAATGAACTTCTTCTTCTTCCTACCTCTTTGAGCCCCCAACAAGATAACACAAAGGCGACAAAAGCGAGGATTCCCGCAGCGAAACAAGACAGAAACCAGGGATATTGGATGAAGAAGCGAAGTTTGCCGAAGACGTGAGGCCATCGTGCAGCTGGGTCTGCGAGAACACCACCAAGAGTAGGCCTACAAATACGCGCGTATCGATTCCTTCAGCGAACCTCATACACAATGAGGATGAAACACATCCTCACCCCACGGTAGTACCCACAGTCCATACAATCGGCATTAATGTGAACGCATCAGCTCTATTTGTATCATCCGTGCTCTGAAAAGAACAGCTCAAGCTTCGAGAACACATAGAACGACTGACTGAATGTCACCTCCGCCATTAATGTTTTCGAAACACCTGTCGCGGACCGTTTGAATAAGAATGACATATGAGAATAAAAAACCACGTACCAATGTTTCCATTGAAGATGCCCATTGCTGCTCTCGAAAGAACCATCCACCAAAACGATTGTGACAACCCGAAACTGAGCATCGCTAATGATAGTCCTAGGGGACCAATCAAAAGTATGGGCTTCCGCCCGTAGAAATCAGAGAGGCGTCCTATGGGGTACACTGAGAAGCTTTCGGCCAGGAAAAATGTACTTTCCTGGATTTCATTTCGTGTCAGTATGACAATTCATCAGGAGCAACAGAGCTACTTACAAGCACGCCAGCATAATATCCAGTTTTCTTCTCGTTCCCTTCGGTGATACCAGTACGCCGAACAGCTTTGGTGATGAACGGATAAATAACCATCGCTGTTATCGGTTCCGACAACTGAATCAACAAAGTCAGAAAGATTTGAAATTTTGGTAGAGGCGTTGTCTCCATGATATGGGGCGACATTCTGGGATACTCGGTGTATTTTTCGA
Source organism: Lentinula aff. lateritia (assembly GCA_027886305.1). Taxonomy (NCBI): domain Eukaryota; kingdom Fungi; phylum Basidiomycota; class Agaricomycetes; order Agaricales; family Omphalotaceae; genus Lentinula; species Lentinula aff. lateritia. The sequence goes on along the minus strand of MU795266.1, from coordinate 13,500 downwards.
AGAGCTCACACGGGACCGACTTCTCCCCGTGAAAAAACCCAGATGGAAGTTGTAAGAAGACAGAAGCTCGCCCTGGTAAACATCGTTGGTCTACAATTATATGTAACAAATCATGCTTGATAATCGATTACGACTGAAGTACTAACTAGATAGAACCGTGTTCCACGTATCAAACAAATTCAAATAACTCAGAGCGAGGAAGAAAAACGCACTTGGAAATATTACCGCTCAAGAAGGATATTACTTCGCATAGTGGCATGGTGCTGGTAAGAGCAAGGAGCGACCCAACGACGGGAAATCATTTCTTCGGCCCGGACTAGACAGCTTGGCTACATCCACGACAGCCAGCCAAAGCACTACTGCTCTAGTTGGAATAACCACTCCGCACTCAACGTTCTCCGCATGAAGTCTGTTTCTCACTAGGGATCTATATATGTAATCATCATCAGCGAAGTACTTCCCTTGTGGAATTAAGCTGGAAGGCACTACACGAAGTTGTCCTCGGATTCACGGCTGGTTTCCCTTGTGCACTCGCTTGTTGTCAATTGGATGATGGCACCCTCTTGCTCATTTGTGGATCCATACCGAAGATACATTCCGATTCCAATAGCTCTCTGCTGGCATCCCTCGATAGGCGACTCCTCTTCCTCAAACCTTGTCGCCTTCGTCGTGGTCTACTTCATGTTTTCTGAGATCCTTTGTCCAGCATGATTTTAACGACGGCCACAAACGCCGCTTCGCCTTCACATTGACGGAATTTGATTAATGACAAGTTCGGTACATCCCAATATCTCTTATACACCTGTCTAGTCATTTCCATTCCATGGTGCTCTCTACGAACCACGTTTTCTTACCTCCCAGCTTCGACCGTTTGCTTAGACCTCCGCTTTGTAAAAACTTTCGATGCTCAGACTGCACGCGAGGATTTCCAAGTAGGTGTACGGGGTGGCATTACCAAGGTTTGTATCATTCTGTACCTATGTTTGAGCATTCATGAGAACAAACTGAATGCCTATCGTAGCACCTACTCATACTACAAGACCAAGACCGACTCCAATAACTCATCTCTCTGAACGCGCGATTCAAACGCTTTCGGAATCCCTTCCCAATCCATTTTCTTCACAAGGCCATACTCAAGGGTTTTTCGGGTCCATTCAACGCCTAGTGAGACCCGGGTGCAAGCTCTCTTGCACCTACGCCATCGTCGAATCTTTCGAAGCTACGTTCAGCTAGGGAGGCAACGGCAAAGAGGAGGTGGAGTGGAGGTGAAGGCGGAGGATTGAGAGTCGTAAAAAGTTGTATGACCAGGGGGAAAAACGCGTTGGGTTCGGGTACTGCGCACGGTTCAACGTCGGACGGTGAAGTTTTGTTCTGCGAGCAATGAGACATGGTACGTTCATTTCGTTTCCCAATATGATACAATATAAATCAGATGATACATTGCGAGCGCATAGGCGACCCTCGCAGACGCGAATATAAACATTTTAGATGTGCTTTGGAATGAAAGAGCCATAGGTTTGAGTACTCAACGTCGACGGCGAACTTCTGGCCCCCGAACAATGAACATAAGACGATGTATTGTAAGCACATACGCTAATGCTAAACATTTCAGAAGCGCTTTGGAATGTAAGGTGTCGACGAAGCAGACAGAGTAAGCAAAGTAATACGAAAATGAGAATGAGAGGGAGAGAGGGAGAGAATCCAGGCAAGAGAGAGGCTGACAGCTCGCTATTAGAGATACTAGATACGGGATTGGAAAGCGAGATTGCTCTGGCAAGTACTTCGTCCTTCCACCCTCTTGTGACGTTCGCTCATACTCCTCCTTATTATAGCGTGTATGGCTTGCATTCGCGATGGTGATGACTCGCATTTGTGATGGTGGTGCTTCGCTGTGCCCACGTTATTGCCTCCACACAGGACGTCCTCTCTTCAATCCTGGATATTCTCTCCTCAACACCTGTAACCCCACCATGAACATTGCTCAATTAAAAAATTCACATCCGTCGAATACAACAACCACACTTACGATTCCCCTTTTCAATATCTTTTCCTGCACCAGACCAAAAACAACAAAAAGAAATGTAGTTTTTGAGCAATGAGATAACATGTTGATAATAATATGTACTACTCACCAAAAGTTTTCTGATTCTATGATCACAATTGTAATCATGATAATCCCCTAAGCCTCCCACCAGAAGGATCCTATTTAAGATGGCAAAATATGCCTTGGGGCTATGAAACACAACTCGGTCACATAGTGGCTTGTTCATATTTATCTGAATAGATGGATACATAGAATGTAGAACTCGTTAGTGGTCAAGTTGTTTCGCAAAATGGTGGAACAAAAAGAGGGGGTGGATTCATTGTACTGACCTTTGCCACTAAAATCTCTAACAACAATGGCAGATGTAGTAGTGAAGGCATTAATTGGATGACTCGAGGAGGGCACTGCTGCTGCTGTCTGTACCCTACCCATTGCTGTATTTATGTGTCTATAGTCCATCAGCAAAGCAAACCACAAACCACATTAAGAATCTTCGGCAATGTACGGTACATAGACCACCTTGATATTCTAAAACCCACATTTACTGCGTTGGAATGAAAGTAACCAAGAAGAAGAAGAAGAAGAAGAAGAAGAAGAAGCACAAAGAAGCAGAAAAAAAGCCTGAACCGATGGAAATCCATACATGGGTATGCAAGTACGCAGATCCCCGGCAAAGTCCATGGTGATAATACACAGATGACATTTTTTTAACAAATTCTTTAGTTTGGGAGAGATGGAGAAGCCAAAAAACCAGGCTGGTGAAACATACCGAAACCATAACTTGTGTGTTGTGGGCCAGGGGCCAGGGCAATGAATCGGAAATCTGGACATCACGGAGGAAGAGGGAAGACCAAGAGGTCCGTGAGATTCAGATCGGGGGTACTCGTGTTGCCACGAAAATCATACCCCTGATCTGAATCTCACTTACCTCTTAGAGAAGGCGGGGAACTGGAAATGAAAAACACAATTTTTTTTGAAACTCTGACTCAAATGACGCTACAAGCATTTTCAGACCACACACCGGGAAGAGAAAAAAATTCCGCTCGACGGAATTCAGTGTAACTGATATATCATGTGACCACAGATAACTTATTGACTGACGGCCACATGATATATCAGTTCCCCTGAATTTTGGTAACTCCGTCGAGCAGAATTCTTTTCTCTTCCCAGTGTGTATACAGTGCTTTGCGAAAAGGTTTGCTTGTATGGATTTTTTACCAAGTGTTTATTGCTGTTTATCTGTCTAATACATTTTTGGGCCGAGGCTCGAGAGGGCTCTCTTCAAGGACCCACTAGGGCCATCAGGCTTTGGAAAGCTGTTGCTGAGATCCTTTTCGGGGTGGGGCAAACTATATTGGACAAATAAATATGTAAACACAAATAGATGGGAAAAAGTTGAGCAAGCAAAGAATTACGCAAAGCACTGTATAGCAAGATAGATAGATAGATAGATAGATAGAAAGTGTTTGATGATTTCATCAGTGTGTTTAGAAACTAACTAACTAGAACTTTCTTTCTTTCAGAGGTGCGGAATCTTTGACAATGCTATAATAATCATGAGTGGGGGGGTGATTGTGTTGTGTGGTGCTTGGGAATGGTTTTTGTGACTTTGCATCTCCGCACTTTCAGCATCTTTGCATCCATGCCTCCCCACACACATGTACATACGTACCTACACACAACCCATCTATTCCCATCTATCCACTCATTTTTCTCCGAGTAACAAACCACATATGCATATGCAAAACCCCTGTATTTTCAGCTATGGGCCCGAGGGCAGTTGAGAAGCACTTCCCAGCAAGAAAGAAGGAAAGAAAGAAAGAAAGAAGGAATGCAGTAGGAAGGTATGTACTGAGGAACGAAGGTACTTAGTAGGAAGAAATGGAAGATGGGAAGGGATGGAGAGGGAAGGTACCAAATAAACAGAGATGTGAGATGGGAAGGGACGGAGAGGGAAGGTACCAAATAAACAGAGATGTGAGATGGGAAGGGATGGAGAGGGAAGAAAGAAGAAAGAACCACGGAAAGATATGTATAAAATAAACAAGCAACGTGAAGAACATACAATATACATAAAGAGAATATGGACATAAGGAAACAGATAAACGACACCAGAATAAACGACACCAGTATACCAGAATACCCAGAGAATACCAGAATACCAGGGTACCAGGATACCGAAATAGCGAAATAGTAGCGAAATCGTAACGAAACAATGAAATAGCGAAATAGTAACGAAATGAAATAGCGATAAGTATATGTATATACACATATATATATACATACATATGTACTGTTCGTGTTTACCAGTCCGGGTTGCGTACGATTTACAATCTGCCTTTACTCCGTGGACCGTTTACTGTTTGCCGTTTACTGTTTGCCGTGGACCGTTTACCCTGGACCGTTCACCATCCTCCCTACAACCATCCACCCCCGAATCTACCATCCACATATACCACAACCCCCTATCCTATCTATCCCAACTCGACTGCTATCCCAATCCCAATCCCTAGCCCAATCCATCCCTAGCCCTATCCTAATCTATCCCTATCCCAATCCATCCCAATCCCAATCCATCCCAATCCCAATCTATCCCTAGCCCTAGCCCAATCTATCCTGATCTATTCTTGTTGTTGCTGTTGCTGCTGTTGCTGTTGTTTCAACGCTTGAAGCGCACACAGCGCAGCTGTGTGTCAAACGAAAAAAGTAGTGATAAGAATGATAAGAATAAGGATGAGAATGAGAATAAGAAGAATAAAAAGGAGAGAGAGAGAGAGAGAGAGAAGGAAGCGAGAAAGAGAGAGATCAAGAGCGAGATCAAGAACGAAATTCCATCCAAAAACTCCACTCGAAGGAGCGCGGACGATGAAAAAACCAAAACCAAAAAACCAAAACCAAAACCAAAACCAAAAACAAAAGAAACAACGCCAACGCCAACGAAAAACGAACGCAAAGCAAAGCACATACCGCCAACCCCACTGCCATCCTTCGCCAACCCGATGTCCACGCGCCGCTCGACGGCGGGACCGACGATGCACCGCAGGGACTCGCGCATGGTGCGCTCGAAGTGGGGGTAGTGTTGGATGAGGCTGTTGGTTGAGGAGGAGCGGAGGAGGGAGGGGAAGAGGGGGAGGGGGGTTAGTTAGTGAAGGATGAATGAATAATGGATAATGGATGATGAGATGAGATGATGCGGGATGGAGAGGGGGGAAGGGGAAGAAGTGTTGAAGGTAGTGAGGTATGGAGAGTAGGAAAACTATCGAAATGAGGAAACTATCGAAACTATGAAAATTGAGGAAAGTGTGAAACTGAGGAAAGTATCGAAACTAACGAAAGTACCGAAACTATCGAAAGTACCGAAACCAACGAAACTATCGAAACTACCGAAACTAACGAAAACTATCGAAACTAACGAAACCATCGAAACTATCGAAACTAACGAAACTACCGAAACTACCGAAAGTATCGAAACTATCGAAAAGTTCCCGCATTGACTATGTAAGTTACGTTACCCAAGTAATGCTACGCTCAACACAGGCTACGAATCCCGAGAAGACCAAAACGAGAACGAAACCCCGAACGAGAACGAGAACCCGAACCCAAACGAGAAAACCGCCAAAACCAAAACCAAAAAACCAAACCCAAAAAAGCCCAAAACGCAAAAAAAAAAAAAACATACGTAGAGCCCAATACAGGTATAACATCTTAACATCTCAAAGCAGAACGAGGAACGAAGAACCGGGGAACATGTATACCAAGGTTAAAGTGCGAAGAAGAAACGAAACCGTACCTTCCATCAACACCAACACCGATCTTTTCTTCTTCTTCAGTCTTGGGTGTGGTGCCATCGGAGGCGTTGGTATGGTTTGTGTCGTTGCCGTTGGAGATTGTGCCGTTCGAGTTTGTACCATTCGAGATTGTACCATTCACACCATTCGCACCATTCACACCATTCACACCATTCACACCATTCACACCGTCGGAAGATGTCCCATTCCCATTCCCACCCCCTTCCCCCAACCCAAACCCAAGCCCCGCGCGCCCAGTCTGGATCAACACCGCCGCGACGGCGACGCCGGAGAGGAGCGCGGCGCGGCGGGCGACGAGGTGGCATGCCCAGCGGACGATCTGTGTGTGGAGAGAGGGGTTGGGTTTAGTGTTAGTGTTAGTGTTAGGGGGGGAGGGATGGAGGAAAGGAGGGAGGGAGGAAGGAGGGAGGGGGGAAAGAAGGAGGGGGAAAAAAGGAAGGGAAGGAAGGAAGGAAGGAAGAAAAGAAACACCCACCGCAGCATCCCTCAACCCGACCTCTGCATCGCGGTACCCGAGTCTTCGGAGGACGACCTGGCGGACGCGTTCGAGTTTGGCGCGGAGGTTCGAGTGGGGGGTTGACGTTGTGGTGGAGGTGGGTGTCGAGGAAGCAGGAGCATCAAGCACCGACAACCCCTCCCAATCCGGCAAGATATCACTATCGTCTCCGTCCCAGAGGGGGTTTTCACCGATTTCGTTCACCCCAAGGTTCATCGTCCCACCATCCAACACATCAACAACAGCCTCCCACGCCTCCTCGACCTCGCTCATCACGCTCGTGTCCAGGGCCCACTTGTCATTGAGGACCTGCGTGGCTCTGCCGCTGAACAGCAGGGATCGATTGCCCTGCCCGACGGCATCGACCAGCGCGACCAAGACGCCGCGGGTGAGCTCGCCGAGGTACATGCCGGAGACGAACTTTTCGAACGCCTGGAAGCGGGGGTTGATGGAGGTGCGGTCGAGGGCGGTGTCGAAGGGGGTGTAGGGGAGGTGGGTGCGCTGTGGTGTGGTGTGGTGTAGGGGGGAGGGAGGGGTTAGGGAAGGTAGGAGGAGTGAGTGGATAGAGTACGTACGGTGTTATTAAACGCCCCCCACTCGGTGTTCACCACCATATATCCACTGGCCTTCTCGTCGTGCTCGTCGTCGGGGAGTGTGAGTTTGGGGATGTTGGCTGGGGTGGTGATGATTTATATCAAGGAATGAAGGAGGAAGAAAGGACACTCACTGAGTTTCTCCAGGTACGCGCCATTGGTGCCGGTGCCAAAGATCGCGCCGAGGATGCAGCCTCCGGAGGTGTAGGCTCTGGAGAGGAGTGCGCCGACGGTCTACACCACATCAGCGATGCATAACAATAGAGCAAAAACCACGCACATCGTTGACCAACGCTACACACCTTACATGGAGATGCTTGCGATCAAAGGCGTCTTGGAGGAGGCGGACGACGTCGTGGCCGACAGCGTTCTTCGCGGAGAAGCCTTTGGTCCAGGTGAGGATGGTGCCTGCGCCGAGGGCGGTCTGCTCGACGGGGAAGGAAAAGGTGAGGCCGAGGGGGAGGACGTCGGGGACGGACTCGGACTCGGGGGACTCGGAGTCGGGTGATTCCGGGGGATGCATGGTAAGAAACGCATCGACAGAGTCAGCGAGGTAGTCGAACAGCACGCGGGCTTCGCCGGTCTTGAGGGTGTCGGAGAGCTTGTATTTCTGCTGGCGGAGGTTGAAGGATTTGTCGCCGTTGAGAACGACCTGGCAGACGCGGAGGTTGGTGCCGCCGAGGTCGAGGGCGAGGAATGTCCCGGTTTCGGTGCCGTCGGGGACACCTGTGACGAACGACGGCCTGCGAGACATGAGCTTTCGAAAGATGATGAGTCACAGATAAAGAAACTGACACCATGGCCATATCCGCGCCATAGCGCCTCAGCCCCCCCTCGAACTCTGCTACAAACGCCGATGTGAGATCAGTGAGGATGGCGGGGTGGAGGGTGAACTGGGCATGGATGTCGTTGAGGATGGCTTGGGGGGTGGGGGGGATGTAGAGTGCAGGCATGAGAGATGCCGCGTGTTATGTCACACGTCACACACTCTTGCACCGTTACCATGTTGGGCACGCTAAGTCTGTCCCTCTCGACGTAGCAGACTACGCCAAGCTCACTCTGTGCAGTTCATCTAGGCATCGACGCTGTTGTCATCAGTGCGTTCTTGGCGGGCGTGAGGCGAACCACAGGGTTGAGCCCCGCATTGTCCCAAGTCCCCAACAAAGATATCCGTCGTGCGTCTCTCTCTTTCCACTGAACCCCAGAATTCCAACCAACCCCCAGAACTTCTCCGCTTATATCTCGAATTCGGTAAACACCCCCATATCCACCCAAAGCATTTCTCTGACCTTCTCTGCAGGAGAGTATGTGTTTGATTTCGCAGTCGTGATATTCGGGGTACGTCCCCCTTCACTGTTTGTTCCGCTGCCTTATCTCGTCTCTGTCTCCCAGCGTTCATCCTCGTTTGAACGGAAACGATAGGCGGGCAGGCGTGGAGTAGCTACATACGTTTTATCTGTATATACTGTACACAAATTCCCTACTGTACCCCGGCCCGGCCGGTTTCAGCGCTCCGCCAGAGCGCCCAAGCGACTTGCCTCAGGCAGTTGTGAAAATTTGTTTTTCCTTCTTCCCGACTATTTACAACTCGTTCGAGGAGTTGAAGAAGTTTACGTCGTTGGTCGCGTTCAGCACGAACGTACACAAGACAGTCACACCATGCATCGTTCACCCGTCGCCAGAGCTCTTTCCCGCTCCCTCACCCGAGGTGTGCACACCGCCAAACCCCTGCCGTACGACCCCAAGCACGGTCTCGGCGCCTTCCTCCCCCCCGAAGCCCTCCGCGTCGTCGCCATCGAGTACCAGCAAGGCCTCCTCGATAGGCTCAACGACGAGGTCCGCGGCACCGAAATGGCCAACATGTCCGTCATGCAGACCATCATCTCCGCCGCAACAGACCGCACAAAGGTCCTCGCGTTCAACTACGCCAGTCTCGCGCTGAACAACCATTTCTTTCTAGAAAACCTCGTGCGTCCCCCCTTCCTTCCTTCCTTCCTTCCTCTCTAACCTCTCTAACCCCTAACCCCCCTCCCACAGAAACCCCCCACTCCCCCCTCCCCCTCGCACCAGCACCTCATCTCCCCCACCCTCGCCGAGCAGATCCGCCTCCAGCACGGCTCCCTCGCGCAGCTCAAATCCAGCGTCAGCGCCGCCGCCACCGGCCTCTTCACCTCCGGCTTCGTCTGGCTCGTCACCGACGCCGCAGGCAACATCGCCGTCGTCCCGACGTTCGGCCCAGGGTCCGTGCTCGTGCGCAGCCAGATGTATATGGCGCATGTCAAAGGGCTTGGGGCGGCGGGGCGGGGGAACGGGGCGTCGGGGCAGGGGAATGGGAAAGGGGATGCTGGAGGCATCGGGAGGGAGAGCGGGGGAGGAGGCGTCGGGGAGGGCCCGGACGTGGGTGTGGGCGCCGTGCTGCGCGCGGCGTATGGCAGGGGCGATCCCCTCGGTGTGGAGGATCCGTACTTCGGCGAGTGGGTGGGCGAGCTCGAGCAGTACCAGACCGACGCGGGGACCGCGTCCACGTCCACTGACACCGAGCCCGACCCCGCCTCTTCCCCCGACTCCTCCTCCTCCCCCCACCTCTACCTCCCGCACCCCACCGCCTTCGCCTCCCTCACCTCCGACACCCCCCCTTCCTCCTCCCTCCCCTTCCCCTCCTCCTCCCCCTCCCCCCTCTCCTCCTCCCCCTCCCTCGCCTCCCGCCCGCGCACCCTCCCGCTCGGGGCCGCCCTCACGCTCGCCGCCGCCGGGGACACGCTGTACCCGCTGTTCTGCCTCTCCGTGCACGAGCACGCGTGGCTCAGCGCGGGGTGCGGGGTCTGGGGGCGGGAGCGCTGGGTGCAGGCGTTCTGGGACGTGTTGGATTGGGAGAGGGTCAGTGCGGCGTATGAGTATTTTCGGGTGCGGTAGGGGGGAGGGTAGGGGGGGGGGGTTGTGTGCGGTTATGGAAAGATGGAGTGGGGAATTCTTAGCCTCATGTTAATGCTAATACTATGTGTTACTTCACCTTACTCTGTATACAACATAGTGCAGTACCCAGGGCACAGTACTAAACAGAGTACCCAGGGCACAGTAAGAAACATAGTATCTCAGTGCAGAAAGTCCAGTACAACAGTAGTCAACTGGAGTGTGGACTCTGGTGTATTGACACGTAAAGCAATCACAGCCCAAGTACATAAAATTTCAGAACATATGGATGTGTTGCGTTTATAATATTAGAATGATGATAAATTCTGAGCGACAGGTGGAACTGGGTCGAACCTAGACAGGATAGAAAGATGGCCAGATATACGCGGAGTCGTGATCAACAAACCACCTTGGAGGTCTGTGTAATCCAACCATCTCCTTCGATTTATCGATCCCTTCCTTTGACAACCCTTCCATTCGTCGCTCGAAAATCGAGTTTCTCGCCAATGAAAGCACGGGATGATTACCATCGGATTCATGAGGGCCAATACGGCATCTTCGAATGGAAAGGTCGGGTAATTCGCAGGCCTCCGCAATGCGGTCGATCACACAAAAAAAAAGTTGTTACTCCACTCCAGGAATCAGCGCAAGATTGGTGTCACGATGAACAGCCTCAGGGAAGGACTTTTATTGCCAGTTCGCAAAGTTCCTTTTTGTCTATTATCCAACCAAAGTAGAGAAGGATTCCGCTGTCAGTGCGTAAGAGGTGTGGCGGAAGTGCACCATCAGCAGCAACTGGAAAGTGCTTGAGGAAAGGTATACAGGCCTAAGAACTCGAATGAGTACGGGTTCTGATAGCGGTCCTGCAGCTGTCACCTGCAATCTGTCGATTAACACATTTTGCCGCTCTGAGTCCCATGTTTTGCAGAACTCTCTTCGATGAGGCCTGAGGTATTGGAGAATTCTTTCTCGACTGAGCATTGACATTAGAATCAAATCGATGTTGATGTTGAAATGAGACTCGCGGCAACGCAAAATTTATAGCAAGTTTTTGATCATGTGGTTTGAAAGTATGAATTCAACTAGCGGACCCCCCCGCAGGGGTAAGTACGAACAACCTTGCTTGAATAATTACATGGTGTTCTATAAGTTTTTTTTTAATGAAAATACGACGGAACATATCATATCTCCATGTCTACTTGAATGCATCACAATTGTTAAGGAAAGGTTACCAAGTATTGTCTGCAGTTTTTCGGTATGGATGAGGTCTTGTAACACATCTTCAAACACCTCTGAATTGATACCTTCATCTCCTGATGGTGCTCGTACAACCAGTGAACGTAATTTGGGTAGGTTGAGGCATTGTGTTAAGATCATGTATACCGGTAAGCCGTGCCAAGGGCTGATTGGTAACTAAGGGCAGAAGCTATGATGGGACAGTGGTGAAGTTATTAACAACACCGCTGCTACGCTGCTAGTCCCCAGAGATCAAGAGTAGAGAAGGGAAGAACCAGGAGCAGCCAAGCCGACACGGCGGTGGCGCCAACGATGAGGAGTAATCCAAAGAACATTGAAGTCCTAAGGTAGAAACAGAGAGTATCAAGGGCGATACGAGCTGTCTGAGTTGAAGAGAGCAATCCAAGTTGATAATTAAACTGAGGAACTAAAGTACAGTACAGGAGTATTTATATCAACTACTCGGCAGTTTGGAGCAAAGTGCCAGACTAACTAATAGAGGCTGTACGTTTAGTGCCGTCAGGGTAAGGAATAAGACAATAAAACTAAACTAAGGCAAAAGGGAATGTGTAGCAAGAAAGAACAATAAGTCCAAGATCTTTGGAAAGCTGACACCGGCAGGAGGCGCCAAGCATGGTCTTGACAGATGATGATTCCAGGCTTTAGGCTTCATCAGATAGTTAAGCAGTAAATACGGATGGTGTCCTACCATCATTCTTGTCCCACTTTGTTAAGATCATGTATACCGGGAAGCTATGCCAAGGGCCGCATGGTATTGAAGGGCAGAGGGTTGAGTGGGACAGTGTCAAGCCCATGCCTCGGGCCTCCTTATCGCCGCTCGGTATTCCGAAGATCCACCTTTATTGTAATCTTTTCCTTATTGTTCTTTCTCGCTACACATACCCTTTCATTCTAGTCCCTCCTTATTGTCTTTTACTTTACCCTGCAGGACTACACGTATAACTCCTAGTAGCTAGTCTGGCGCTCCGCACCGTTGCACCGCTCCGTAGATATAAATACTGCTTGTACGCTACTGTAGTTCCTCAGTTTAATTATCAACTTAGATCTCCCTTCTCAACTTAGCTCCTCTCTAAGTCTTCAGGCTCAACGCCTTGAAGTACTCTCTCTACAGCCTTTGGACTTATAAGTTCTTTGGCTCGCTCCTCGTCACCGGCGATACCGCCGCTCCGACTTGGCTGCTACTTAGCTCCTCCCTCTTATACTCTTGATCTCCGGGGACTAACGGCGTAGCGGCGGTGTTGTTAATAACTTCACTACTGTCCCACTCGTCTTCCGCACTTAGACACTCTGTGACCTCTGGCACGGTTACACGGGTTGCATGATCTTAACAGACAGTGGTGAAGGTATTAACAACACTGCTGTTATGCCGTTAGTCCCCGGAGAGTAGGATAAGAGATAGAGGTGCAAGTAGCAGCCAAGCCGAGTACGGTGATGCTGCTGATGACAAGTGTGACAAAGCAGCAAAGGCAGAATGACTAAGTGGAGAAATGGAGTGGAGAAATGGGGGGAGAAATAGGGGGAGCAATGGAGTGAATGTCATGAAGTATGCAGCCCCTAGCATTTTCCTTGTCTCACTGTCTCTATGCCCTTACTTGTATGATACTCCATTCCATCGATTACTGATCCACGTGTTACCCTTCTCCTTCTACCAACCTCTGCCACCTTCTTTATTCTTGAACTGTACAGTATTACATTGTTATTTCTTGCAGATTGGATTCTCTGACATTATTTTGGGACCAGGTATGTGCTTACTTACTAGTATTTATGACTACGATACTTAATACAACCTCTGTTATTATCTTGGGACCAGTCTGCCCATGCTCCGCTAGTTGCTCTGCCCTGTTGTTTGCCGAAGTACTCTGCTTCATTGTTCTGTCTAGTCACTCTGCCTCTGCCGCTTCATGACAGATGGTGCCAAGTCTTTGAAACAGATTGAGGAATTGTATGAATTGAAGGAAAGGAAGGGAATGATTAAATTGTAGAACTATGATGAAATTGAGAAGGAACAAGAGGCAAAGGAAATATGATCAATTGGCCCAGTCCTAGACCAGTCAGAGTCCAATCCAGGGCTGGAACATGCATATATGCAGGCAAATGATGAAGTGGATGAAGAGGTGTGGAAACTGGTATTTGGTATGATGTCAATTGAGCACCATTGTGATGGACAGGATCCATCAGATCCATTGGAGTAGCATTGGTATACATCCATGGTGTCACAAAGCATCAGAGACGGAGTGACTAAGCAGAGCAACGGGGCAAGTGGCAGAGCGGAACGACGGAGCAGGCGATAGAGGCGGAGCAACTGATCGGAGTGTGGACAGACTGGTCCCAAGATAATGACAGAGTTATATTAGTATCGTAGTTGTAAGTACTAGTAAGTAGGCACATACC
>MU795265.1:0-35346 GCA_027886305.1 Lentinula aff. lateritia | reverse complement strand
TACTAATATAACTCTGTCATTATCTTGGGACCAGTCTGTCCACGCTCCGATCAGTTGCTCCGCCTCTACCGCCTGCTCCGTCGTTCCGCGCTGCCACTTACCCCGTTGCTCCGCTTAGTCACTCCGTCTCTGACGCTTTGTGACACAAGCGCCCAGGCCCCAGACAAAAACAGGCCGACGTGCGCAAACCCAAACTGTAAGAAAATCGGCCACACTATCCAAAAGTGCTGGGCGAAGGGAGGGGGAGCAGAGGGTAAAGGACCTAATGGTTGGAGGTTCAACAAGAACAACGAGCCAAATAGGAACCAGAGCCCCGGAAACGCCGTAGCAGCTATGGCTAACACGACGAACCCGCCCGGAACACCACTGGAAACATATGTCTTGTCAGCCAAGGCAACCAGAGATGGCGCCAGTACGTTGTCCCCCAGTACACCCCACCAACGCACATCCCTAACTAACAGATCCCTCGATAGCAATGATCATACCTTTCTGAGAGGGTGGGAGCATCAGGGGACGAAGGAGGTGAATGGGAGTGAGGACGTACATACACACTACATAGCACCCAGCCCACTGGCATGTACAACATGCCGAAATAATACACTCCTCTATGCGCCTGCGAAAACACCATCGACTCGAACGTTCATTGATTCCGGGGCGACCAAACATTGCTGGGTGAGCAAATCAGACTTTGTAGAATATAGCCAAGTGCAAGGGCAGAGCAGGACCAGCGCGCTAGCAGGCGAAGCAGGAAGGTTCCAGATACATGGAACAGGAACCGTCGAGTTCATGACGAGAGTAGGAGAGGTAACGTGACGAATCCGACTCACGAATGTGAAGCATACACCGGAATTCGGCCATAACCTAATCTCCCTATCAACTCTCGACCAGCGAAACTTCAAAGGAGAGTGGGGCGACGGGGTATTGAGCATTAAGACGCCGGGAGGACAGGTAGCAATGCTGGGGAGAGGCCAGACCAAGATGTACGAAGTGGAGACCCTGCACCAGACACAGGCCAACTCAGCAAGATCCCACGAGAAGGCTGTCGACATACACACCTGGCACCGGTGCTTGGCACACGTAGCCGTACCACGAATCCTGCGAATGGAGAGTCAGGGCCTCGTGGATGGGCTACAAATCAAGTCCAAAACGTTAGCCGGAATGTGTATCGACTGCCTGTACGGGAAGGCGATGCGTAGACCATTCGATGAAAGACTCACCCACGAGACAGAGGTACTCGAGAGGGTACATATCGATCTATGGGGACCAGCCACCACCCCAAGCATGGGCGGGGCAAGATACATGATGCTCTTCTCCGATGGAGCATCATCGGTACGGGTCCCTGCATTCCTCAAGGATAAGCGGAAGGAAACATCATTAAAAGAGTTCCATAAGTACCGGGTAATGGCTGAGAACCAAACAGGGAAGAGACTGAGGATTATACGCGTCGACGGCGGAGGCGAATTCGATAACCACCTCCTGGAAGCATATTGCGCCGACCGGGGGATTACTATCGAAAAGATAACCCCGTACTCCTCATCAGTGAACGGGATGGCAGAAAGAGGCAACAGGACTGTCATCGAAGGTGTACGCACCTTCCTCGAAGAATCAGGCCTCCCCCGTTCTTTCTGGGCAGAGGCCGCGGTGACGTTCACCTATGTGGACAATTTCGTGCCCACAGCACGATTCCCAGATCACGTGCCCACCGAATACTGGTCGAATAAACGGCAGGACGTGTCGCATCTACGACCGTTTGGATGCCGAGCGTGGGCTACACTTCCTGAGAGCAGAACCGAGGGGAAACTGGCACGCCAGGCGGTGGAATGCCAGCTGATAGGTTACATGGGACGAAGGGGGTACCGATTGTGGCACCAACCTAGCCGCACCTTCCTGGAGCCGAGGGATGTGAGATTCAAGGAAGGCGAAGCGCATCGTTCCAGGAAAGAAACGCCTGCGACCGACGACGGCGACCTGGAAAGCAACCAGCCTGCAGGCAATCTAGAATCGACCGCTCCCACGAACGGACCCACAGCTCAACAGCATGCGGATCAAGAAGACGAAGAACCACGGGAAACCGGTCCTACCTCCGATTCCTCTCCACCACTACGTAGAAGCGCCCGTGTATGCACCCCCTCCCGTGTCGCTATCGAAAACCAGGCTCTAGCAGAGCGCGAACACGAGGCTCAGGTCAACAAAGAAGACTGGGCAACGGATTCCCCGCCACCCAACCAAACACTCGCGCTTATCGCTGCTAACCCATGGGCTTTTGCGTCAGCGACGAACGATACCTGGGTCCCGTCTACCTTCAAACAGGCTATGAAGGCCCCAGAGCTTTGGCTCCCACCCATGAAAGCCGAGTACGAAACGCTCGTCGCGAAGGGGTGTTGGGAGCTGGTGCATCTGCTGCCTAACGCGAACCTCACCGGGGGGAGATGGACTTACGCCATAAAGTGGGGACCAGGAGGGGAGGTACTGAAGCGGAAAGCATGGTGGGTAGCACAGGGATATACCCAAATCCAAGGACAGGATTATGACAAAACATACGGGGCAGTCGCGCGCATGGAGTCGGTACGGATCGTACTGGCCATCATAGCTACTCTCCGACTCTCCCTCTTCCAGGTCGACTTCACAGCTGCATTCCTCAATTCACCCATATCCCACGAAGTGTACATGTGACAACCCGACGGATTCATCCAACCAGGAAACGAAGATAAGGTGTGCAGACTCAGGAAGTCCATCTATGGCACTATGCAAGGGAGCCACGACTGGCAAGAGACCCTCGCAGCTGGATACAGTGAAGACGGATATGTCACATCCAGGGCCAACCCTTGTATCCGATACCGACGGGACGGCGACGAATACACACTCACCAGCACGTATGGGGACGACGTCTGCAGAGGATCATCCACGGAGGACGGGAGACTACAGGCAGTGAAGGATCTGGCGAAGCGATGGGAGTCGAACGAGGTATCGTCCCACATCCTGCTGGGAATGAACATTCAGCAGAACCCCATAACAAAATCCATTACAATCTCCCAGAAGCCCTACATCCTCCGCATGCTCGAGCACTTCCACCTCCTACATGTGCGGCGCCGCCATACACCCCTACCCCCCAACGTCAAACTCTGCGAAGCACCCACCCCGCTCCCCGATGATGAGCTGCAGTTCATGTCGGACAAGCCATACCGCGAATTTGTGGGATCGGTCCTGTGGTGCCAGACATGCACTCGTGCTGATATCTCCTTTGCCACCGGACTACTAGCAAGATACCAACTCCACCCTGGCAGGACCCACTGGGAGTGCGTCGAGTGGCTGGCTGGATACCTCCTGTGGTCCTGCGGCTACACTATCACCTACGAAGCGCCTCGAACAGGTGAAGAGCACTTGCTGGGTATAGGACTGAAACCGCAAGGGTACTCCGACTCTGACCACGCCGGATGTGTGGACACCCGCAGGTCTACATTGGGATATGTCTTCTTCATGGCCGGGGCACCCGTCTCCTGGAGCTCTAAACGCCAACCCACACCTGCACTGTCATCCACGGAGGCCGAATACATCGCCCTGTCCCGGGCTTGCCAGCAGGCGGTCTGGCTACAATCCTTCCTCGCGGAGGCTGATCTGAACCAGCAGGGACCCGTTACACTACTGGGCAACAACTTTGGATCCATCAGCCTAACCGAGAACTCCAAACGACATGCTCTCGTGAAGCACATCGATCTACGGGACCACTACATCAGGGAGAAGGTAGCTAGTGGGGCGGTGAAAGTCTTAGAAATCCGAACAGGTATGAACGTAGCAGACGTGTTTACTAAAGCTCTCAGCGGGCCAATCCATGCAAAGATGGTCGGACTACTAGGACTGTATCGTGCGGAGCAGGGGGGGTGTTAGATTCTACCTCCGCACAGTGTATGCACAGTCCCCAGCTTTGACCACATATTTTGCTTCCACCCGATTACATATACACTGTACAGTTTATCAGCCACACCAGCGGACAGCGAACGGGGCTCCCTCAGTTACTTTACATCTAACTGAGGTGAGCCCCATATTATTTAGCCTTATATATCATACTCACGACGTACATAGTATTCATTACTTGACAGGTACCGAATCGAGTTACTTTACATCTAACTGAGTATTCATTACTTGACACTCACGAGCTCGCAGTTAACTGAGCTTGCATATGTCCCGCTCATGGCATCTGCTTAGAATCTAGATAGAGAAAAACCCTAGATCTCAACACCTCCATTCTCTCATGAACGTGAATGCGAATCCCTGTAGGTGCATGAACTTAGGTCATCGGTGTTAAGAACTATAACATGAGCTTTACCAGTCAATCAATAAGTCTATGGACAGCCTATAACAACTTCCGCAAAGGAAGTGAAGCAATCCAAAAATTGAGTACCTGAGGCTCGCCAGCCTTGTGCATTATTGGACAAGCAGCAGCGCGATGTACCTTTGATAGTTAGCAATAGAAAATCTCGTCGTTCGCTTCTTTGTCGTCCAGGTTCTTGATCTGGACTGCTCTTTATAGAATAACGAGATCTGCTAAAGCTGACAGCACCAATTAGGAAGCAAGCCATTCGCGTCTCCAGGCGGAGACACAAGCAATGTCAATAGCCAGAGGGGAAGAGACAGATGGTCCTCGAAGATGATTTGATTGCGAGCGAAGCGAAGCAATACATGGCTAGAGGGCTGAACTGAGAAGTAAACAAATACAAACTGTTGTCGCGCAAATTCCCACGGAGTTGGAATACCCGCGGATGTGTACGGATGAGCGGATGCTGGGGCGGGGGGCTGTTCCTTTTTAAGCCTGTAGTGCCCCGTAACAAAAACAATCATATACCATAATTAATGATGATTAAGGAGGTGTGCCAGCACCGACCAAGACTATTGGACCTAACACTTTGAAGCGAGCACCCCATGTGAGCCGTATTTGGATTGGAGGGGCCGAAGGCCAGGCTCAGGTTCACATGCGAATGCATGTTAATCGAAATCCTTCGCACACTTTCTGTAAATGACCTGTGGGCGCTTAACAAATGTTTGCAAAAGTAAGAGTGTACTAACATAAGACTCAAGAGCAGAGATTTGAATAAACAACAAATTCCCAAGAATGAAGAATTCGCAGGTTTCTCCTCTACGCGACCCGTGGATCATCCAAAGCAGGCAGAAAGCGCAGGAAGCAAGGCATCTTGATCCTCGAAAAACAAACAATATCACTCGATGGCAGTCGCACTATTCAACAACAGAATTTAGAGCTCAATCGCAGTTATCAAACAGTTTATCGCGCCGTCCAACCGCTTCAATTCATTCGAAGTGAGCAGAGTAGTACTGACATGTGCGGAACACTACTAATAACAGATTCACTAGTAAGCGACGCATACTCTGTGAAACGAGAATTGAAGACCAGTTAACTACGATACAAGAAAACAACTGCAAATTGTGAACTCACCAACAACGCCAATGATAGCTTCCCCTGCTTTCACTTTGAAAGTATCAACATTTAGTCCAAGTCATCTCCGAAATCACCGAACGGGGTAGAACGTGAAACTAAGCTCCCCTGCGTAGGGCCAGGCAGAGCAGCTGAGAAAGGAATACCACGCTGCAGCGTAGGGCGGTTGGATTTCGTGGCTCCAGCAACGCCAGGTCCAGTAGGTGATGGGACTTCTTCCGTGATAGGAGCAAGAGAAGACCCAGTAGATGGGGGAGTTTTCGACGAGCCAGAAGCAGGGCCAGAACCAGAGCCAGTAGTCGAAGAACCTTCGTCAACGCGGCGACGTTCCATTCGTTGGAGAGGACGACCACCGATTGCCGGGCCATTTTCCATGCCAACTACGATCGTAACTTCTTCCTTCTTCGCCTGGAAAAAAAGAAAACAAAAGCTCAGTAAACAATTCTGGAAAAAGATAGACCACAGGATGGGTATTATGAGGTGTGGAGAACGTCCTCACCTTGTGCTCGTGAACGGGGGCATGAACGGGAACAGGGATTGGAACGGGAATGATTTCCACTTCGTGCTCGTGCTCGGCATGGTGCTGCACAAAAAGAAAATGTATGTCGTTAGTCAGAATAGCGAACATATAGCATATGTGCAGAGTGGATAGTACATACCCCGAAGTGCTTGTGCTCATGCTCGAAATGCTTCTTACCATGGTGGTGATGGTGAGGAACCGCCTCAATATCGATCTCGATTTCCTCTTCACCATGGCGGTTACCGGGGTGTTCCTTGACCTCGACCTTGAACTCTTTCTCACCGTGATGATGGTGGTGGTGACCGTGGTGACTGCGGTGCTCCTCGAACTCCTCGTGATGACGATGACGGTGAGGGTGACCGTGGTGCTCCTTCACCTCGACTTCGAGTTCTTCCTCGCCACCGTGGTGGTGATGACGGTGGCCGTGATGCTCCTTCACTTCCACCTCGACCTCCTCCTCACCGTGAGGGCGGTGGTGATGGTGGTGGTGGTGGCGGTGGTGACCGTGACCGTGATGCTCCTTCACCTTGACCTCAACCTCCTCCTCACCGTGATGGTGGTGACTGCGGTGCTCCTCGAACTCCTCGTGATGATGATGACGGTGAGGGTGACCGTGGTGCTCCTTTACCTCGACTTCGAGCTCTTCCTCGCCACCGTGGTGGTGATGACGGTGGCCGTGATGCTCCTTCACCTCAACCTCAACTTCCTCCTCACTGTGATGGTGGTGGTGGTGGTGGTGACCATGACCGTAATGCTCCTTTACCTCAACCTCAACTTCCTCCTCACCGTGAGGGTGGTGGTGGTGACCATGACCGTGATGCTCCTTCACTTCGACCTCGACCTCCTCCTCACCGTGAGGGCGGTGGTGATGGTGGTGACGGTGACCATGGTGCTCTTTCACCTCAACTTCGATTTCCTCCTCACCGTGGTGGTGGTGGTGGTGATGCGGATGAGGATGACTCTGTCCCTCCTTGACTTCGACTTCGATCTCCTCCCCACTGTGGTGGTGGTGATGACGATGTTCGCCATGCTCCTTGACTCCAATCTCGAGTTCCTCCTCACCGTGGTGGTGATGATGATGGTGATGATGGCGATGCTCCTTCACCTCAACCTCAATTTCTTCCTCTCCATGAGCGTGGTGGTGGTGGTGATGATGATGGTGATGATGGTGTTCAAGGTGCTCGCCGCTATGGTGATGCTACAACGAGAACAGTCAGTAACATGTAAACGAAGCATAGGATAGAGAAAAAATAAAACCTACCGGTTTATCCTCGTCTTCAACGAAAATATCGAGTTCTCGAGCGCTAAGTTTCTGATTGTCTGCTTCGGCACGAGCAATGAGGCCACTTCCGACCGGAGGAGCTGGAGGCGGCGGCAGACCAGTATTAGGAGCCGACACACCAGTGAAAGGACCTCCTGGGATGCCCGCAGGCGGCAAAGGAATTGCAAGAGCTGTAGAAGCAGCTCCGACAGCGATAACAGCTGTAAGCATAGAACGAGAGTGAACCATTGTTGATAAGTTTTGATAGTAAAAACAAATAATCTATGCAGTTGTTGTGTATATGTGGATTGAAGAGAATGCGGCGTTTGCGTAGATGGGATGAAGAGACCAGCTCTGTGGGGAATCCAAGGAGGAGGACCGAACATATTTTATACGATTTCTGGCTACATCGGAATACATCGGATTCGGAGGGAAGGCTTCATCGTCCCTGGCAGAATGAAACTTGATTGTCCGCTTAACTTTGGTCCCAACTGGTCAATAATTGCACCGACGGACGACTTGAAAGAAAAGAACCCGTTAACGGGTCAAAAGAGCCCCTGATGTTGAGTACAAGGCTTTCTGAGATCTAGTTGGTGTGAGCACAGTATCTTGAAAGAGCAAATTCTACGGCAGCAAAGACTCAGTATGTAGATAAACAAGTAGAACGAACTTGAGCGAGAAAGAAGAAAAATCGAGTTGCGGCGATATTACCCTGTGTGCAAACATCAATCAATCGATAATGTGGCTTTTATTACCATGATTCCTCTTCCTCCTTCACTGAGGCACAGTCTACTTTCTCAAATACATATCGCTTGACCTGCGCTTTACGAAGTCACGACTCAACATTCCATGCGCCAAAAGTCTTGTTACAACTAAAAAAAGTACCCCTGGCGCAGTGCTAGGCTGCCCCGCAATGGCCCGCAATAATTACCTATCGACAGCTCATTCTAAAATTAACCAAAGGAAAATCTCTTAATTTCAACATGCCACCAACATAAGCCAATACGCGACGGTAAATTTGCGCTAGACAGCGTCGCGTAGTTTTGCTCCACCACCCAGAGATGTCCAACCTTCCGGGTCCGCCCAAAACACGTCCCAAACGCGAGCTCGTTCGCGAAGGTATCTGGGAGGTATCAGAAGGCATCATGGAGGCATTAGGAGGCATCTATGGGCTATGTATATGGTAAGGTAGTAACAGATAGTAACTTCGGGATGATCATCTCTGCATTTTTATCTCTGTCCTCTTGATCATAGGTGCGTCGCTAGGGCTTCAGACTCCCTGCCTCTCCCTGCCTCCGGCCTCCGAGTTGGAGTGTACAGTGATGTCCAGGTATCCAGAACAGGAGAGTACACTCAATGGGCTTACAGGGAGAAACTAGGTCCTGATCACAACCATGGTCGTGTATGGTTTGGACTCTCGAGTCAGAATTCATCGAGGGTCCTGATTCGTCCTGTACTGGAATGCTCTGGTCGGACGCTGGTCGGAAGAGTGTGGGATGAGCCAATTTCCCAATCTCTTCATCCCAATTTAGACAGCCGCCGGACATCAGAGACTACGTAGTAAGTTCAATGTATACAGGAGCATCCGCGGTAGGCACACATTCTGACCCGTCGATATGCATCTGTCCCGGGGCTCGGACAGATACAATCTGAT
This sequence comes from Lentinula aff. lateritia, assembly GCA_027886305.1. Classification (NCBI taxonomy): domain Eukaryota; kingdom Fungi; phylum Basidiomycota; class Agaricomycetes; order Agaricales; family Omphalotaceae; genus Lentinula; species Lentinula aff. lateritia. The sequence goes on along the minus strand of MU795265.1, from coordinate 26,465 downwards.
ACAACGATGCAGGCAGCTCGCCCGACGAAGGCGGCAGCTCGTAAAGTTCACCACGTCATGATCAACCTCATCTGGTCAAGAATTAAGAAATAGATCATGAAGTGAACGACCGACTCGTACTTGCGAGGAGTAAAAATGCATATGACAGAATTACAAATGCGAACATGTATATGAGGATGAAGTAGGAGAGCCGGTTGAACATAATAGACACATGTAAGTCGTATAGATACACAATAAAGATACAATGAAGATGCCATAGAAGATAGATAGTGATCCTTGAAGTGAATGTCATATATAGAAGTCCTTGATTTGATAAGTTATGCAAAGTCCTTAGCATGCGAGAGAAGCAGCGAACTGGTCGAGATCGAACAGTGGATCCGTGGATGATGAAGATAATGAAGGAAATGAAGTTGAAGGGAACTGCTCGAAAAACTCGAGAGGTAAGGTCTGAATGTCAATAGACTCCAAAGATTCAGAAGGTAAAGTTTGATTTTGACTAATGACAGGAGAATCGTACGAGGGGAGGTTGAAACACGGGGAAACCTCAGGAAACCCTGCGTCCTGCTCGTTATGCTGATCGTGGGTCTTGGAGCCGAAAATGACTTCCAAGTCTTCTGGCGAGATAACCACAGACGTCGAAGGATCCAAGCCTGTCACATAATCCATGCCAGCGCATGATTCGTATGACATATGCTCAGGCTGAAGGTGTTGAACAGGGACCTCAGGGCATTGGTTATAACTTTCAAAGTTGGAAACACCAGCATTGGTCTGCCATGTATTGTCATATGGGCTTGCAAAGAAAGAAAACTCGGATACGTGAGTCATGTCTGACGAACTAATCCGTTCGAGCGAAGGCATAGTATTGTTCCCAAACAACAAAGACAGATCAGACCAGGACTCGGAACGAAACTGGAGGTTATTGTTGCTGGATCTTTCCAACGATGATGTACTGTCCACAGCAGGGAAGAGTGGTCGCGGACAGTCGGTGAGTCCGAAGGCGTCAAAGCGCTGGAAGGCGGGAGGCTGGTTGAAGAGGTTACCTAAGCTAAGAGGGAGCGTATCGGCGGCTTGATTACAGGAATAGTCCAAGCCAATGGCGTCGAAGGACGGGTCCATCTCGAAATCTAAAGACAACGGCGAAAATCCAGAGGCGGTCGCGCCAGAATTAGAGGTCGGAAGGCTCCCAGACGACAATGTGGGGACGGAAGCAAAGTCCACGGTGGATTGAAAAGATACGGTGGCGGATGCGGGGATAACCAATTTATCGGAAGAAGATCTTCGAGCCTTTCTTGGGTTCGGGACGTAGTTGTGGATCCTCTTCCGGTGACGAGTGAGCGACGAGGGATCACCTGTCCTGAAACTGCAGTCAGGGCAAGCTTTAGATTTCTCTTGCGTGCTATGATTGGTAAGAGTCAGCTTGAGAGTGAATCGAGTACAAGAAAGAGAAACTCACTGAGTGCGGTAGTGCGTATTGAAATTTGATCTCTGTGAACTCGAGTATGCGCAACCATCCCATGTGCAACGGAATTTTCTGTGGGACGATCGGTTAATATCCAATGTTTGAATCTATGTATTAACTGGAACTTACGCTTGGGACGCGTCAGCATGTCCGTGAGTCTGCATATGTTTGCGCATCTGGTAGGGATAATCGAACACCAAACTACACTCCCTGCATTCACGAGCAGATTCGTCGATGAATTTCTGTCATGTTGACGTCAGCATAATGAGAACAACACAGAGGCTCGTGAAACTTACAAAAGAAGTGACGCGTGGCATCTTGAGCAACAACAGGGAGGACGTTCTGGATTTGAACTTAAAGGTAGTTGAGGTGGAGAATAACGAGGATATGGTAGACAGGGCGGAAAGACGACTCCAGATACTACTTGATGGCGGGACATGTCCCATTTGAGGCGGCCTTATGTATCACTTTGCAAACTAGGTCGATTGGTGTGCGAACGACAGACCTTGATAGTCGGTTTTCTCCTTATTGGGATCGCGCCGCCAGTGGACTTTCAGATAACGTCAAGGAATGATGAAAAATTTCCTCGAAAGGTAAATGGAGGGTCCCAGCGGGTCACAGTACTAACCCAACGCCATAGCAGCGGTCAAAGCTCAACGCTCGATGGCAACCGCTTAACAAAAAGGAAATTTTGGCGGAGACAATCGATGTGGATATCTCAAAAGAAACACCTTTTATGGAAATAAAACACAATGTTAGAGTTGGACATGTTCCGCTGGTACTACCTGCTTGAGTCTAGACGGAAAAGAAGGGAAGAGGCGAAACATACAGGGATGAGTGTGATAGGAGATATCTAGGATATTGATAGTTCCTTTCAGTGTGAGCAGATTTGAGATAGCGTTCATCATTATGGGGCTGGAAGTTCAAGAAGGCAAATACTTCCTCAAGTGGGCAGCTCTGATCAGTGACACTGAAAAGTCGTGCGGAGGGGAGCCTAATTTGGGAAGAAGTTACATAGACGCTCATACCACGTGAGTTACCGCCGTTAACTTAGTTGATTGCTTTAAGTTTTTGTCAGTTTCACGCTTTATTCTTCTGCCCATTATTGTTTCCCTCCGTCTTGCACCCAGAATCTACTTTCTGAACCGCCCGAACACCAACGACATACCACTCACGCCTTTGTGCCTCACTTGATTAAAAATATCCATTCAATACTTATCTCGAATGGGTCGCCCACTTTGGTCTACTGTGTATAAGTCCCGTTCCACCGAAATACATACGAAACATCCTGGAAAGTGGAGCTCTACAAATAATTTTGATCCTGACTCTGACGCGTTCTTCTTTGGCGCGGAATTGGAAGTACCAATCGCGGATGCACCAATCATGATTGAGCCGGATACCACCCCGTCGTCTTTTGACTGGACTGCCGCGAGTTCGGTCGAGCGTCTTAACTCGCTTGCAGAACTCGTTGCGGAGCGTCGTAGGGAGTTGTTGGATGTCATGGTGCGGCGCCGCAGGATCGAGGCACTTGATTCTATTAGAAGAGCCCGCGAGGCAATAGCAACCCAGCGACAGACACAACGAGGAGAAAGTCTTCCTGGTGCACGGGAATCTTCCACCTCCTCGGGGAATCCCTCTGCTGTGATTCCCTCGGCGGGATACTCTTCTGGCACACCTTTATCCCCCCTCGGTGAAAGCAGGCTAGCAGAACTTCAAAATGAGCCGGAAAGTGACGAAGAATTTATTGAGGTGCCCATGCGGTTCGGCCCTCCCGTCAACCGTCGTTCTCAGGAATCTTCTCTATCCAGCAACCACCGAAATACGTCTCGTCGACTTTCTGATCATGCAGCTCGGCAAGCATTCATAAATTCGTTGCGGGAAGAGAATAGAGAGGTAGCTTTAGAGATAGAGCGCAGGAGAAACCGTCTCAGGGAGCAGGCTCAGAACCAACGGCTAGAAGACGAAGGGTCGAGCGTCGATAGTACTCGTATCAGTTCCCTGTCTCTTTCAAGGCAAAGACGTGAAACACTATACTCAAGGCTGTCTTCCGCACCAGGACAGCCGGGCCTGAGATCTCGTGTTCTGTCGACTCCTCCTCATACCACCACCAGTGCGTCCGAGCAGGCTGCAGCTTCTCTAGAGCTCGAAACCGAAGCCGAAATTCGGCGGTCCATGGCGATTGCTCAGTCCGTTTTTCGAAGGCAGAGGCACCGGGAGATGGAGGCGAGAAATCGCATACCTGTCGCTGACTTTGGGCTTTCATGACCCAATGCAATGGAGGCTGTAAGTAAGAGATACTAGAGCAGATCTAGTGAAAGTCTTATAGAGCCGACTATTTACTATTTAGACTGTATCTGCTAGGCCAAAATGTACAACAGAACCGACTGTATTTCATCCTACTCAGTCATGGATTCATTATTACATGTATTCCACTGAATCGAGCTACATCGAGGTTCCAATCTAAATTCCTTACTTTTTTTTCTTACCTATCGAAGGAACGACCAGGTGATGTGACGAATTGCTGGTGACATCAGCTCACGTGGCTATTATCTTGTTCTTTGTTTTTCACTTTCATCACCTACACCTCCGCTCTGAGTATAGATCTTCCGACGCAATGGAATCGGAAATAGAACCCAGTCCTCATCAGCGTTATATTAAAGACCCCGTCCATGACCAGAGTGAATTTTGAAGTAATAACTTCAGACGCTTGCTCAAACGTGTATGCACAGTTCTCATAACACCTAGGATGGCGCAGTTTATAGATTCGTATGCTTCTCAAACTGTTTGTAAAACAAGTGAGCTGATATACAATAGGGCCCCGTTTCAGCGATTGAGAAGGATAAAGCAACTTGGAACAACATATTACGTGTGGGCGGGGGCTTCACACAATCGTTTCGAGCATTGTATCGGTACGTATCCGACCTTTCGTGCTATGTATGACGGCTCATCAACGACACTGTAGGTGTTGCTCATCTCGCTAGAACAATGGTGACCCGTCTACAAGATAACCAGCCAGTGCTCAACATCACAGAGCGGGATATCGAATGCGTGACCCTTGCAGGTCTCTGTCATGACCTTGGGCATGGCCCTTGGTCTCATGTCTGGGATGGGATGTTTATTCCAGCAATTTTGTAAATTTCTATGCTCTTTATTTTCATACCCCCTATTTCTCAACCTTTGTTAGGCCCGACGAGCATTGGACGCATGAGGAGGGATCTGAAATGATGCTTGACTATCTAATCAAAGAAAAAGGAATCAACATCCGGACAGACGATGTCACGTTCATCAAAGCCCTCATTGCAGGCGATCCTGGTAGATGCAAGCTGTGTGTATAGAGCTCTTCAATCCCATTCTTTATGCATTGACGGTTTTTCAGGAAGGAAAAGCGGTTCCTCTTTGATATTGTTGCCAACAAGCTGAACGGTTTCGACGTTGACAAGTATGTCCATACGCCCCAATTCATACATCCTAGCAAGTAACCCGTTTACGCCAGATTCGATTACATCCAGCGCGATTCGCTAGCCATAGGAGATCCCATCAAACTTCAAGTCACCCGGTGGGTCTAATGATATTCAATTGCTACATATACTCAGTTTCCGTTCGCTTTTTCTTTTCTAGTCTCATCGAGTCGGCGAGAGTTATAGAAGATCAGATCTGTTATGCATATAAAGACCTCGACAAGGTTCTTGAGGTTTTCCAGACGCGACACAAACTACATAAAAACTTCTACAACCACAAAACTGGTGTGTACTCCTACCTCTCAATTCTGCAGTACTCAGTATTGATCTGTGCTGAACCATGACAGCGAAGGCCATCGAGTACATGATTGTGGATGGTCTCAAGCTTGCTGAACCATTTATGCATATTGCTCAACGGATCAGGGATCCAGAAGAGTTCCTATGGCTAACGGATGACCTACTCCCTGAGATTGAGAGGTCTAAGGATCCAGTATGTTCTTTTGTTCTTTCACGAGCAACAGTTCTCATTGTTGTGTAGAACCTCAAACCTGCGCAGGATATATTCAAACGGATTACCAATCGCAAGCTGTATAGATTTGTTGATATGAAGTGGGTCTCCTGGGAAGACCGGGATGCGTACAAGCAGCTCGTCACAGAGCAACGTATCTTGGAGTGTGCTCGAGACGCTTACTACGAGCTTCCTAAGAAGCAACAAGATGAAATGGATGAGGCTTGGAAAGAAGCAGGGCTCACCCTCGATAACCTGACTACCAATGAATTCAAGGTTGAGCAATCTACGCTTCACTATGGTATGAAGGAGAAGAACCCTCTTGATTATGTGAAGTTCTATTCCAAAACAGGCAGTTAGTATCAACTATCAGCTCCATTCGTGTCTGATTATCCTTGTTAACCAGCAGGATGTCACAATGCCCTCGATGGGGATTATTCAAGCTTACGTCCGTTCGTTTTTGCTGAAGTGTTATTGCGTGTCTTTACTAAGAAGGAAGAGTAAGTTGTGTGCTATTCCTCTTCGTGCCTCAATCATGTGCCTTTAGGTTTCACGGCATAATTCAGGCCGGGTATCACAGAATCCAACGTGATACGCCTCACAGTCCTGGCGATGCCCTAGAGACAGTTGCCGTAAAAGTTGCTGGAGGTGGACAACCGATCTCGGTCAGCGAACACACACCAAGATCTACCACCATTGGCTCTGAGGCTCTGATGAGCCCGCCGGTGACAGAACGCGGTTTGCCTGATGATGGCCCTCCTACCTCGCAAGACCTGACAGAGCCATCTAGCTCGCGTAGTATATCAAGGCATGATAGCACGCGGAGCATTTCTACCATTGCCGATGCAGAGCATTCTTTGGCTACTGCTGCAACTTCGTCGACAATTCCTGGTTCCGAAATACCCAACAAGTCACCGAAACTGAGTACACCGGGCGCTCCCGCCAGCCCACACGTTCCGGCTTCGGGAAAACCTCCCTCCACAAAATCCTCGTGGATCTCAACCGTGAATCGTTTCACGGCGGTTGATCCTGGTCATGGAAGTCCTGGAAAGACCAGCAAACCTGCATCGAAGAAACGGGACAGGAGTAAAGTAGATGCTGAGGATAAGCCTATCACTGGGACAATTCCTACTAGTAGGAGAACTCGGTCATCCGGGGCAACTCTGCCTGGGGATAGAGAAGTATCTCCGAGTCCGATCGCGAGGAAGCAAGCAAGACTTGGATAAGGATGCACAGGCACTTGTCCCCGTTCATTGTAAGTCATAACTTGATAAACGTATCATTTAATGATGTATTGAATATTTCTGATCAGGTTTTCTTATCCCCCCCCTTTCATGTACGACTTTCTCGATGCTCAACGTCAGTGCTGTTCCCTCATGGTCATTCATATCACTTACCTTCAGATTATCACATTTGCCGTCTTTTTCCAGTCGGTCAATGTCCCTTCTCCGTTCGCTTTAGAAGTCTCGAACATCCCCCTGCTGGACTTCATGTGTAACAATATATCTTTCCGTCTGATACTTCCTGTGTACCTTTAAATTCTATAATAAATTTCCTTAGTACGAATTATTCTATTTCTCTGCATACAATATATTCTATGTACTGTTGCAGGATTCGAGCGATGAATTCGGCCGTGACGTGAAACCAAGGTCATCGGAGCAATATAGAACCATATGTTGAATTATCGTTAGACTATCGATAGGTCATCCCTGTTGGATGGAGGTGCTAGGATGAACAAGTGGTGTTCGATACACGCGGCTGAACAGCTTGCGACTTTCGCAAAGTTGAGTTCGCGTGGAAAGTATGATTGAGAAGCCAGGTTCAGTACCCAGTTCTTGCATGACAAGTCCGTACTGACAGGTATGTAAATTGGAGTTTCTTGTGAGCACTGTCGCGCGCGGTCACGGAGGTTTTGTGTCGAGTCCGAATCTCAAAAGTAACACCCACACCACGCCGCAACACACCTACTGATATCTATCGACATATGTATATATAAGCCTCATCATCAGGACGAGATTCCCGCCCAACCTCTCTTGGACCGTTGCCTTGCAGGCCCTTCCTGTTTGAAAATGGCTGAAGCTCTGAAAGCCTTGGTGGAAATCATTTCTACTGAAACCACCGCCCTCTTGTCCGCATACGCCACGCATGAAGTAAAATTTCCTTCGATTGATGAAACGTCCACCACATCGTCGAAGAAAAATACAGATTTTGACGTCGACCCAACTATTGTCCGGATACGACAGTTGATTGTGGCTGCAGCGGAGCAGCTCATCGCAACTGTTCAACCTCCGGGTGAGTTTCTGCAGAATGCAGCGCCAGCGATGTTCAAGTCGGCGACATTGGGGTTTGTCATTGATGTGGACGTTCCTGAAATCTTGATGGAGGCAGGTCCGATGGTGAGAAGGATTTCTTGTAAGAGATCCATGCTAATTTGAACGTCCTATACGACAGGGACTTCATGTTAAAGACCTTGCTATTGCGACTGGGGTAGATGAATCTCACCTTGGTATGATTCCAGCACGCTTCGCTCTGACTAGATTCGCTACTTACTAGATTCCTGCTTCAGCACGTGTGTTACGCTATCTGGCAACGCGCCATATCTTTCGTGAGGTAGAGCCCAATGTGTTTGCACATAACCGGAATTCCACCTTACTATCGAAAGGCAAATCCGTGAAAGAGATAAAGGAAGAGTAAGTAGTTGACGGCATTGGAAAAACCTTACTGTGACTTCAATGCACACTGATAGCCCACTGGGGAGATTTGACAATTCTCCATTCACTGCTTTCCTTCACATGGCGTAAAATAAACTCCTTACGTTCGCTTTGAATTTGGTTTCACCTTCTGAATCTATAGGACCGATGAGCTATTGGCAAGCTCGGTACACTTGTCGGCATGGCTAAGAAACCCTGAACAAGCCCCAGCCGCGCTCAACATGGGATGCAAAACGCCTAAGAAGCTGTGGGACTGGTACGAGGAGCCGAATAATGAGGCGAGGCTACGACGTTTCACGGTTGGAATGAAAGCGAATGCGTACCCCTCGCATATATTCACAAATGGTGCGTAATGACTTGGCGATTATACATTGCTGTATAGAGATGAAGTGCAGGGATCCATGGAGATGCGCTAAAATCGGACGACGTAGTAGTCGACGTCGGAGGCAGCCTAGGGACAGTGACACTCGTGTTGAAGAAAGCGTTCCCGAAACTTAAATATGTTGTCCAAGACAACGACAAGACAATCACTGCGAGTGAAGACGTACGCTTTTCATTTGAGCCATCTTACGTCCTCTTCACTTTGTTTCATCGTGTCAGTACTGGAGAGAACACAGTCCCGAAGCTTTCGAAAGTGGCCAAGTCAAATTACAAGGTATATTTTGAGATCAGGAGGTCCAAGGAATGACTTACATATATGGTCGTACGGTAGCGCACAACTTTTTCGAACCGCAACCAGTGAAGAACGCTGCCGTATACTTCCTTCGAAACATTCTTCATGATTGGCCCGACGAAGAGGCCTGCGAAATTCTCTCAAATATACGAGACGCGGCGGGCCCGGATTCCAAGTTGATCATTTTTGAATCACTGGCTCGGTATACATGCGAAGACTCGTCACGGGCAAACTTCTCTCTTCCCCAAGCTCCTTACCCGCTACTCAAAAATCTTGGTGTAGCTGGCGAAGGGTATTTGACCGCGTTGGACCTAGGCGTACGACTCGGAAAACTAAATTTGTCGGTTCCTGCACTGATGAAGTATTTATACAGATGTTGGCGTTGTTCAATGGTAAAGAAAGAACGTTGGCAGAGTTCGAGGAATTGGGAATCAAAACGGCCTGGAGGTTGGAGTCTGTGAAGCCAGGCTCCCTTTATACTCTCCTCTTCAGCCCAATTACAGGGGGAACGTAGGTAGATTTAGAGGTGGAATTAAAATTTGTAAGCACTGTAGATGACTGGAGAAAGGGGAAATTATGATGGTGAGAATTGACTGGTCCCATTGAACATTTGCTTGGATAGGCTTTCTCTTGCACCAAAATTTAGTGAGGACCTCGAGTTCCGAAGGAAAAGAGAGAAATTTCCCTGAAAGTCTGAACTATGTAAAGCCAATCGCGATGTAATATTGACTCAAACGTGCGTCGGAGACCATCCCCATATAGGACCGGCCAACTTGTTTTCTAATTCCAAAATGCATTTTTCCAAAACTTACGCCAGACTTCTTCTTGATCTCCCACCAGAACTCAGAGAGAATGCCATTCAATATCGCGAAGCAAGTCATTTCCCTTTCGTTATCAATAGTCATACGGTTTACCATGGAATCCTAGCTCAAGAAACTCATCAATCAAGTCGTCCTGGAGCTCAATGCTTTAGGTCTTCATCCTGATATCCTACAAAAACTCCTGGAAAATGAAAACAAAGTCAATTCGAAAGGAAAGCAGAAGGAAACATCAGAAACCGTCTCCGACACCGCCGTTCATCCGAAAGTCGTCTATGAATTCAACAGCAAGTCCGGGAAGATTGAGCCGCAACTGAGAATCTGGATAGATTCTCCTTCACTACGGTCTCAAGCTTCCTCGGACGCTCCGTTGGACCTGGAGGCTAATCCAGATGTAGGAACTGAGAGAGAGTCGGAAACGCCAGAGGAGTACTCGGACGATATATCGGGAAGGAACATAAGCTTATTGTGGGCTTTGCAGAGGAATTCCATGATCCAAGGTTGGGAAGAGGATTCTTCTCAAATATCAGAGGTTACAGAGTGCGTAATGTCTCACCCTTGTACTTGACTATCTTTCTTAAGAAGTCCACAGTGAAGGCTCAGCAGAGGAGCAACCTTTACCTGTGAAACATCCAACAATCGCTTCACAGAGCCAAGGGACTGCACGGGAGGTTGTCATTCCGTTGGTGAAAGACTCAGCGTTCTTCGAACTTTTGTCCACGGCGCTTCACAATCTTTCCGATCGTATGTCTACTTTGTACACGGATTTCGCAGACACATTGGAAACAGTTTCGAGAAAGGTTGGTGACTCTGCCAGGCCGATATCGTCTCGTAACAACAGTTTTCACCCACATTCTGTCCTATCGAATCCCGGAACCATCAGCTTTCCTTCTAGAACCAACAAGGTACACTTGACGATTTCGTTTCGGATTTTGGCGTAAATTGACTATGCTTGTAGAGTGATCTCTATTCTTGGCGGGAAATTTTTCAACTGTATGTTGAAATCGAGGTGTTCGAAAGTTCAAACGAAGCAAATGCAGGCGCGCTATCAATCGAGGAAAGTGAAAGGCGGCTAAAGCTATTCGCAGAACGAGTCACTTCTAGAGGACTCGGTGACAAACGGAAACTCAAATTGAAGCAGAGTCATGAGGCTCTTGAGTCGTTCCTACAAATGAACATGTTCATTCTGAACGTAAAGAAGGTGAATTACTTTCGTTTCGACATGCGTCGATATTCAGCTACTCAATATCTTCCTCGTGCCTATAGCTCGAACAAGCCAACGCCGAAGCCACTCGAAAAATCCTCAAGAAGCACGCCAAACGAACTGCACTCCCTATTCCCCCCGGCCAAGACTATTACGTGCGAGAAATGGCACTCATCCCTCGTTCAAAAGCCAACTCGTCAATAAACTCCCTCCCACGATTGCTCGTCCAAGCTCTAGGCGAAACCCTCCTTCCGATCATACCACATGTTGACGACTACGCTTGTATCATTTGCACCAATCTCGCCTTCAAACCCATACGGCTTGGTTGTGGGCATCTTTTCTGCGTCCGTTGTCTGGTAAAGATGCAGAAAAGAGGTCAGGGAGATTGTCCGATGTGTAGAGCGCCGACGGTCCTGATAGCAGATCGATGTGAGTTTACTACTACATATATCGACTCATTCCTAATTCGTTTCACGATGTATCTTCATCTTCAGCGAATGTTGATTGGGGTCTCATGAATTTCATGGAAGATTGGTTTTCGGAAGAGGCTCATGAGAAACTCAAGGCGAGTGAGAAGGAGGCTACAGAAGAACATTTACGGGAGATGGGCTTCAATCCTGACCAGAAGTGCGTCGTTATGTGAATTTTCTGTTATGGTAGCAACCAGTAAGAAATTCAAAAAGCGGCCACCCTCCCATTCGCGACATGTGATATGTACGCCTTCTTATTACTATATATTTGGTTCGGCTGTGTGTGCAACACGAAGTCGATCCCAATTTTGATGATGAACATGCAAGTCAATCCATTGCATGGTTGTCCATGCTCACGAAAAAACTAGTAATTGGTGACCTATGAACTTCATGGATTCCGACAGGGAAACAAGACGAATACCGGGCGTCGCGTATCTAGGATAGATTTCTGGTGCTTGTCTAGGTTCTGCTCTCCCTTTTACTCTCTCATTGACAACGTGGTGAGATGTTGTGTCACCGATGCAACAACTCATGCAAAAATATGGACCTGCTGCGGTGGATAAAAAGTTGCGGATTTGTTGGAAGCAGTTCAGAAAGATATGGAATATTCCGCTACGGAAATCAAATATTTTTTCTCCAATCTCGAATTGTGCCCATCCAAACTCAACAGTCCAGTTGCTCAATGCTCCGATACGAAAGCTTCAATTCCCAACAAAGTTCCCAGTCGCATGTTTGACTATGCCTGTGAAACAAATTTCCTGCAGAAGTTTCCGTGGGACTAGAGACTTCTATGACTTCAAATTCTTGACCAGGGCAGGTTCAAAGACCTGCGATACCTCAAGCTAGCTGGCCACTGAGCCTAGTTGTTTGAAAGCATCACTCAGTCTTCGCAATTTGGAAAATAACAGAGTTTAGTCACTGTGGCTAATCGCATGACTGACATAGGCAGCGTATGCGATCTTTGTCCCAGAATGCAAACGATATGCTTTGCACGGAGACAACAAGAACCAATCATACCGTTATCCCCTACAAACATTTACACAGATTTACCCACGTAACGGTGCTGAAACTCGTCTGTAAACAATTCTCCACGCTTTGCACCTCTGACTGTTGTCACGGAGGACCTTGGCCCAAGACAGAATCCGCTCCTTTCGAAACGATTATCCTGCAGGTTCACTACATTCGTGGTATTGGATATTGCGATATCTAATCGTGATTTCGTTGCTAGTCTCGAAGTTCTTCCTTCGTTCACTAATTGTGACAATAGCGATGAAAGTTGGCCATGCGGTCCCGGGAACAAGTCTGGAATCTCCCATTCACCGCAGTATGTTCATAGTCTCCATGCATTCCTTTCAAGCGAACTGCATAAATACAATTTTCCTGTTCTTCCGAAATTTCGTGACCTGGCAGACGTGTCGATTTTCGTTTTCCACTCGAATAAACAAACTCCGCTTCGACGCTGTTTATATATGATCTATATAATCTATCTATTGGGTGGTTGTGTGCAAACTTCACTCCTATGAGCGACTGAGATACGACCCTTCGCTCTCCTTCGCTATCTTTCGATTCCCTTCAAGTGCTCGAATGATTCCTCTCTTCCTTGGGTCTGTACGCAGGTAAACCTGATCGATGAACTGTCCTAGGATCAGATTCCTGTTTAGGATTTGTGGACGACTCAATGGAAGGGGAACGCTGGGGAGCGTCTAGCAGCTCATTAACGAGGTCCCGTGGTGCAGTCGTTCCGTCCTGGTGAAGATAGGCCCTTTCTTCCCTCACGCTTTCAGGTGGGGATGGATACGAGGACTCTGAATGCGAAGCAAGGTCCTCTGATGTGTCTGAATCACTGACATCGGCATCGGCGTCCGCAAAGTGACTGAGGTCGAGGTCCTTGTGAAGCTCCGCCAGGGAGGACCATGTTCTCTCGATTTCAGTCGCTGTGAGGCAAGTTTGGCGCTGTTCCATTTCCAGAAATTCTGGCTCAGAACTGGACGAGCAGTAGATGGTAAAATTTTCCGGGAAGCCTTCGGAACCTGCCTCCTCCCTGAAATCGTGCTCGAAAGATTGGAAGACTGCATATCGCTCATTGTAGGGAGCGAGCGGCCTAGTAGTGTGGCGCATGGCTCCGGTCAATTTGGTCATTGAAATCTGGAATTCGAAGGCCCGACTGGAAGTAGCGATTTAAGTTATAGTCGTTGTAATGATTCGAGTCTTTTATAGCGAAGCTACTTGTCCCCATGTTGGCCGTTCATTGTATTCCGCTGGTGTCGAGTGACTGCACAAAGGGCATCCCAGTTTGGATATTCAAATACAAGGAGGTTGAAAGTCGTGTGGCGCGCTCCTTGTTACAATTGAAAAATCTGGAAGTGGCTGAGTGCAATATATCAACAAGCTGGGATGAACAAGGAGCAGGAAGTAGAAGGTAGTCCATTCTACACAAAATTGCAGTGTCATGAAGTAGTAAATGTCGGATACAATATAAGTGTTCAAATCAGTGAATATTATACATATGTGCATGTTTCTAGATGCTTCTCTACAAGGGCCTCACCAGAACCTATAGAAATTCAGATGAATCATGATCATCCTTCTCAAAATGCTTCTCGGTAAACCTCCTGTGAGAAATTCGAACGCTGGATAGGTTACTCCGAGCCATCGCTTTCTTCCGCACTTAATTCACTCCCCTCCTCCTCCTCTCCCAACTCTTCTGATTCCGAAATACCTTTCTCCTCAGCATCACTTGTTTTCATTTCTTGTTCGTCCTCGAAATCTTCATCGGAGTAGTAGCAGTCATCGAGCTCAGCCAATTCAAGACGGCCGGTGGCAAGATCACGTACAAAAGCCTGCTCATTGGCGATAGCGCCCACTGAAGGATGGCGGCTCGACACATAGAAAGAGTGGTTCGGGCCTTGTATGACCCACGACGAACTTGAGTCAAGAAACTCGGCTACTTCAACAACACCATCTTCTGATTCGTCAGAGTCTTGCATTTCCTGCTCATCTCCGTTCGTTGACGTGGACCGAAGGTCAGAAACAGGATAGTGGAGGGAAATTCGTTTGAATCTCGTTCGATTACCGTTGAAAGAGGCAGTTGCATGAGCCACTGCACGCTCCTCTTCTTTAGCGGCCAATTGGATAGAGTGTAAGAGCTGTCCCATGATCAATGGGGCCTAGATTGATTTGCTCGATAATAAGGTCTGTCAAAGAGGTAGTTCGAGCAGTGGAATATTCGGAGGAAAAGTTTCGCACAAAAGTCAAGATTCACCTACCACTTTTATAGTGCTCGTCCTAGTGGCCAAAGCAGCCACTTACTGAACAGTAGCACAATGGATTGGAACTGCCGCTAACGGAAATAAGGTTCCCAGGGGATGTGTTTGAAAACAAAAAAACAGCAGAATACTTATACTTCGTAGCTGTAGTTATAGCCTGTGGTTCTGTGGCGAATAACAAAGTTAGCATATGTGGTCATCGGGTATGATTGTGCCGCTGTTTATCTCGGCGAGACAACCACAACGCTCAAATCGCACGACAAAGGATGAAAAAACATATATATGCCACATAAGATATTGATTGGATAAACAAAAGAATTCGGCGGAAGAGCGTATACGACAGCAAACCGAGTAGAAAAAAAGACACAGTGTGCATTACATGGGCGCTAGAAGATACACACATGAACGGAATTTGAGACAAAAAAGAAAAACGATAAAGGATAGACGATGATACTTAAATAGTAGTGATCACAAACCAGGACAAAGGCTAGCTGGTGTATCGGGCTATTTTGAACGACTGTTAGACACAGTCAAATTTTGAGTTGCTCGAGTCGCCGTGTAATTATAAGATTCTCCTGAATCGTTCGCTAAAACCTCCCTTCAGAGATTGTGACGCCTCGCACAGAACGCAACCCTTCGTGTCTTCCGAAGCTTACGGACGCATTAGACAGGGAATTGTAGCGCGGGCGTGACTCTGATCCGGTTCGAGACCAGTTGTACAGACGCGGCGAAACCGATGGAGGAGGAGACATGTCAAGCCCAACTTCGTTCCCAATACTGCTGGAAGGACGGTGACGGATACGAACGGCACGAGGAGGGGTCTCTGATTGAGCGACAGGGACTACAGGTGCGGAAAATGATTCGGATAATGGTGCAGGGAGAGATTCCGTTGCTGGTACACTCTGCGACTCAAAATCCAACAACAGTTGGCGTTGGCGTTCGACTTGCACCAATTCTTCATCCAAGTGGAGGGTAAGATGGCGGGATGACTCTTCGGGAAAAACAGCCAGTTCCCTGGACATTGTCGGAGGTGTAGGCAGTGTCTCGGATGGCGGAGATGGGAAAAAAATCGGGGACGAAGGCGAGTCAGCACGAGAATAGGAAGAACTCGCGTTCGAGGAAGGGTAGGAAAGTGGTGGGAGATATCGCTGGGGTTGACTTCCGTTATCATCTCGTAGAAGATTTTGAGCCTCCCTGACCTCTCTTCGCCAGCGCTCATCCAACTGCCGCAGAATCTCGGATACATTGATGTTGGCATCAGTTTCTCCCTGACTCCGCGAAGCGTTTATGAATCCAGCCAAGATGCGAATGGGGTCTTCAGAGTCTGAATCAGCCGCCATGGGACTAGGCGTCGGTCTTGTCGTTTCCATGTCTGCGTCAATGAAGTCGGAAATGGTCACAGGCGGAGGTGAAATAGGCAGAGTGGGTGCATCCATGTCAGGAAAATCTCTTGGTACCGAGTCGAAGATCAGGGAATTGGGCGCTGAGGTGACAGATGGGTCTTCACTGGAAATCCTGACGCGCGACGTTCTTAGGAGCTGGCTAACACGCGTCATTGTGGCGCTGATAGGCACTCTGGTTGGAGTGGCTGATTCGCCGTTATTTGTGCTGGAGTTGGTGGGCATAGGAAGAAAGGCTTCATACTGGGCTCCCTCGAAAAATTCTTCCGAATCCGGATCAAAAGGGTTGTTGATACTCCATTTTTCGTATTGGGAGAATAAAGGTTCATGGATTGTCGGAGCATAAGACTGTGAATACAACGCACGTCCCATTTTTAGAATTGTGGATTGTGATTTAGGTATTGCAGTGGTGTCTATGGAACTAAACGCGTGAGTTCATAGATTAGACGATAATTGAACTCTGGTACTCACAAAAGAGCGGTAGGCAACAAATTCTAAACATTTATTAAGATCAGTTCTGCTCAGCAGACAGGGGAATTCCTGATAACTTACGAGTATTTGTTCAGAAAGACCTAGTAGATTACTCTCAGAAATGATGAAAAGATTAGCGCAGCAAGCGAGTACAGCAAAGAGCCCAAGAAGTATAGCAGGGTTAGGGAGGAAGATGGAGGAATACCAACAATGTAATTCAAGAAAGAGAGGAACAAAAATCGAGTTTTTCTCCGCATTCGATCAAACAACCTATTAGGTAATTCAAAATGTTCGGCCCGCTCAATCACAATCAAGGTCCGACCTATCTCCGTCCTCATCGACAGAACTCTTTACGATACAGTCGTTACTCTTCGAGGCTCGTACACACTGTAAAATGCCTGAGTGCGTCAAGCTCAAACTCCAAGCCACTCGTATCGCGGGAAGGGACTCAATTAACAGCGGATTTAGAGAGGTTCCTGTAACAGAACGATAAAACAACATGTGGAAGGAGTTTGGGATCTATATATGCAAGCAAGGCACAAGGAGGAAATCCAGGAATACTCGTATGTAGTTGTTTCAATTGTGAGAGATCATTCTTTCTCTGGCGGTGACAAGCAATGGATCTCCCGGATAAGTTGGGATAAAGAAATCGTTGAATTGAAGAGGTTGGCTATCATCATGATATTCAAGCAGAGATTATCGGTATCGCTACGGTGAGACGAAGATATGGTACACTCACTTAGGGTCCAATTCGGTTACAGGGACAAACTCTAGTTTTTGGAAGAGGAATCCGAAGACGATGTATAGCTCGCACCAAGCAAGACTTTACACCCGCAATGTGAAATTAGAATTACTACCGCCCGAATAGAAGAAATTACAGCCTTACTGAATGCCGATGCAGCTTCGTGGTCCCCGACTGAAGCTCACGAGATACTTGTCTGCGTTGATTTCGGTCACAGAAGAGGAAGATCCCATTTTCATCGAATCCACTGTCCTCGATGGCGACTCCTTCAACCACCTTTCAGGATTGAACTTGGTAGGTTGAGGGAAGAGTTTCGTATTCAAATGAACGAACACAGATGATATTCCTACAATTGTCTAGGAAGTAGTTCACTCGGTCATCTATAGGCATGCGAGGAAGATCAGAGAAAAATTGCTTACACCAGCCGGGATACTTTCACCCATCATCACAACATCTTCCGGACCGACAACTCTTCCCAAGGGGGTGACGACTCCATGAGACAAACGGAGACTTTCCTTGATTACTGCGGTCTGTGAACAAGGACGGCTTATCAGTATCTAATTGAACCCAAGTTGAGAAGACAATCGAGACCAGATATGGCAGTTTCTCCAAATCCTCGTAGGCGATATCATCGTCTTGCGGCCATGCTTCATCAAGCTCCTTCACCACGCGTTTGAGAATATCTTTATGCGAAAGGAGATACCTAATGCCGACTACACAAGTATTCGCTATAGTGTCCGTGCCTGCAAAGCGCAAGTTGAATCCTTCACCAATGAGTCGATTGCGTCCAAGCAATTGCTGTAATTGATAAAATGTATTAGGAGAGCTCATTGATTTCCGCATCTGCTCATGGACCTTCCGGAGAAAAAAGGGATAAAGAGGTCCATCTGTCGCGGCTGTTTGTGTCAAGTCGTTCTCGAATTCTTCTGTATCGTCAACCACAGAACTAGAATTGCCGTCACGGAGAACCCCAACGTCCTGTAGCGCGAGATCAAGGTCTTCTTTGACTAGCTCAAGTTGGGCCGCAAAGACATTCGCTACGGCATTGAATTTCGACAGAAAACGGGTGAATGTTACCAGGAAGGGTGTGTTCATGTCTGGAAGATATTTCTTGATCCAGATATTCGTGTAAGTTGGTTCTATATGCCGAATGAACGGATGGTCGAACTCGGGAGCGGAGAGGACATGAAATGGTTTGGAGAAAATCAACGAAGTAAGGACATCCAATGCCATTGAATGGACGGCGTGGTCCAGGTTGATCGCTTTTCCAGATCCAGAGGTATGGGCCTTCAACCGAGAGATGAAATCAATGACCTGACCAAAGCTCAAAATCAATCAGGTCGGAAAGAGAAAATTACGACTGACAGACCTTTTCTTGTATGGTTGCAACTCTTGAGACGATGGCGCGTCGTGAAAGGTACGGAGAAAGTAGATTCCTGACCACAACTGCAGCCTGAGGGTCTAGTGTGGTGAATACAGATCCTGACTTATTGCCGAAGATACTGTACAAAGCAGCATCTTTGTGGAAACGAGACCCCGGAGCGTGAATTTCACCATATGCACGAGGATCATTGAAGTGTAACTGTAGTAGCCGCAAGAAATTTACTAAACAAAAAGTAGAAATAATGGAAACTGACTTCGTTGGGTCCCACCCTCACGATAGGTCCTGAACGCACAAAAAGTTGAGAATAGGAAAAGAGTGGATGCTCACGAGCAATCAAGGCTTACCATATATAGCATGAAGCAACTCAAGCTGCCTCAGCCAACCACCCTTTTTAATGAGCTCATAGTAAGCTCTGTACCAGATCGTATGTCTTGCCAATTGAGGCCCAGGAAAGCGGTTCAATGGATGTCTTAGAGATTTTCCGATGAATTGAATACCGAACGCAACGAGGATGGATATTATGAAGACGATTGCAAACCTCATAGCGCTGAGTTCGAGTGGAGAGCAGGCAGTTACTAGTAGGTTGGAACAAGGGAGGGAAATGACTGCATAGTCGAGGGAACTGGGGGGGATATATAGCCCTGGAAAGGAAAAGAAGGAAAGTTTATTACACGGCTCGGTCCAGGAGCTGAACGCCTCGCGTCATTCGAAGGTTGCCAAGTACATAATGATACAGCCCAGTCCATCTTCTGTTTAACCACTGTCTAACCTCATGTGATGCTGGGGCGCATCTTGCATAGCGATGTTGTCGGTACTAACCTTTCCTCAGAAATAACAAGCCGCTTCGCAACATATTTGAATGCTAGGTCCTGCTACTTCAAGCTGGCTTCAGCAGATGTCTTCTTGATGAAAGATATCTACGCGGCTTGCAAGCTGCGCAAGATCGAGGCTGAGCCATATAGTGAAGTACCCTGTCGCCCAACGTCTACTTGTCATGTGCCATACGCATGCTAGAGAGGCAATGCACACGGAAAAAGATAAGATAAGTTTGTGAAGAGCTAGAGCTATCTTGAGTCAGAGGAGTCTGGGGGAATATAGACTCGGATTCCACATACCTAAATCGTTGTGCAGATTCTATCCCATTGAGGTGCGCGATGAAATGATATTCAATGGAGAATGAGGAGGAGATGGGGGGATATTCAAGATGGCGAGAGAATCACTTGAGCCTCTACACTGGAGATGAAATCGGTGGGACATGTTTCGAAAAGTAGCTAAAAGTTCGTTAGGCTGTAGAGTGCGGCGCAGTCACGTACATAATCACTCGCCGCCTACATAAATTATTCCGACTCACTTTCTCCGGTCCATACATTTCCGCGAAGATGGACTATCATTCCTTTCTAGTCGGAATTCCTCCAAAACCTGTCTTTCCGGCTGCATAATTGGAACCTTACAGGAGTCCCACTTAACCACAATGGCAGCACCTGAGGCTGAAGTGCAATTATACGATGAACCCCCTGGTGGATTCAAGAAACGTCGAACACCAGGTGCTTGCGATGCATGTAGACAGGTATGTTGGTTTCTTGGATCGATGTGATCTTCACTGAAGCTCTTGACAGAGAAAGAGTTAGTTTCTTATGTTCATCGAACGTACCTACGCCCAATTTAACGCTTGCCTGGCTTCGTTATGACAGTCCGATGTAAGAGCTATCGTTTCATTGATCTTGATAATGCGCTCAACTAAAGGCTTTCTGAACAGGCGACAGCGCCAAAATGCCCAGAAATATCTGTTCGAATTGCAAAGCTTTCGTGAGGATTCACGCTTGACGCGTCTATTTCTAGGGTCTAAATTCCATCGTAGAACTCTGAATGTACTCATAGCTCCTCAGGCAAGGTGCGTTAACAAAGGATCATCAATATCCTTCCTTCTCACAACTCTTCTCAGAAAAAAACGACTTTTGTCAACATTACCGCAGCACCACCAGAACTATCCCAGCTGAATCAACCCAAAATCCCAAACGCGACGAACAATTTCACATTTGCTAGAAACCAAATATCTACAATTTTAGATGCGCCTTCATATCAAATGCCGGTGAACGACAACACCTTCCTCCATCGTACGCTCACGGAAATAGCGGCATATGCGCGCTCATTAGAGAAAGCCTTGTCGCAAGCTGGCCCACGCACTAGTAGTTCTCGTACTACTCCAGAACTTCTACCAAATCCTTCTCCGCATTCAAGTCCTTCTTCAAATCCTTATGTTAACTCGACGTCACTCTATCCAACCGATCCAACAGCTTTATACTCCGAGCCAGTATACCGAACCTCCACCGACAATACAGATGCGACGCCACTTAAAGACAATCTTGCTGATGGTATCAAAAACCTTGAGCTCAAGGACAGCGTCCACAGTTTTTTCGGAAATTCGAGCCAGTTGGCGCTGATGAAGACGGTGTTAAAGATCAAGGAGGAATATGATGATGATAATGTCGGTCTGCACAGTGTTGAGCAAGGGACAGCAAATGCCCAAAGAACGAGTGTTGGTGTAGACTCGAATGGAAACTTTGTTATGCAATTAGCGGATGTGCAGGAAACACATTTTGAAGGAAAGAAGAGAGCAGCATTCTGGGATATTTATCCTGTATGTTCATCTGTCATTCTCAATCCCTCAAATCTGACTACCTTTCTCCAGTGGCAATGCCCTCCACCGCAACCACCTTTGCCCAAACTAAGTTTCCCACCGCATAGTTTACTCATGTCTCTTACAGACCTCTTTTTCGTACACCGAAACCCCCTCTTTCCTCTTCTTCATCGTCCAACATTTCAACGAGATCTTGATTCTTGCCTACATGAACGTGATCGGGGTTTTGGCGAACTGGTGTTGTCGGTGTGTGCATTGGGGGCTAGATTTTCGTCTGATGAGAGGATCTTTGACGATGACGCACCCATGGACTCGGAGGAAAGGGGACATAGTGCTGGTACGTTTTTGCAATCCATTTCGCCGCGGGGTCGCAACACTTGACTCAATACTTTTTGTACAGGATGGAAGTATATCAATCAAATAGACATACTTCAAATGCAAGAGACGAGCCCATCGAATGCACTGTATAAGGTTCAAACTATCTGTGTAAGTCGCTTTGAAATTTTGAATTCGCTTCAGTTGTTTACTTTCCGACTGTCTCTCGTTCTCCCCTTCAGAGCTTGGTCGTCTTTCTGTCATCAACCTCATCCCCAGGCCCAATCTGGATTCTACTCAGTATCGGTGTGCGGCATGCTCAAGCTGTTGGTGCACACCGACGGACCTTTCTTGGCACTAAACCCAGTGTCCAACAGGAATTGTGGAAGAGGGCGTATTGGGCACTCATCAATCTCGATTCGTTCACGAGTATATTTTTGGGGCGACCAAAAGCTACCGATCCGGCCGAGTATGTTGTCGTTTGCCTGGTTATTATCGTTCAGCTAATGCGGAATACTTACCGTTTTAGATACGACCTCGACTTACCCGTTGAATGCGACGAGGAGTTTTGGGAGCATCCTGACCCAGAGCAAGCGTTCAAACAGCCTCTGGGGCAGACGTCTTTGTCAGCGTATTGGAGAACATTTTTGAAGTTGATAGAAATTCTCGCGTTCGCTCAGAAGAACATCGTATGATCATCGCCTTTGTACCGATTTTTGTCACTAACTAAGGATATTTTCATATAGTACGCAGTGAAGAAGCCTCCGGAAGTTTGGGGCTCATCCGACCTCTGGGGGTCGTCATGGGATGCACGGGTGGTTTCTGAGTTGGACTCCGCATTGAACCAATGGGTAGACAATATTCCTAATCATCGTACGTCGAAGAGTCGTCTTTCGCTTGTTCACCGCCGTAATTAATGAGGGATTCTAGTGCGATGGGATCCCCACATGCAAAATTTGGTTTTCTTTGAACAATCATGTGCACTGTACTGCACGTACTATTTTGTGCAAATTCACGTTCACAGGTAAGCATACAATCTTTACCGTCTTCTAAAACACTCATATTCTTCAAGACCTTTTATTCGCCCAGAGAGACCTCTAACTTCAATTGAACAACGGCGACACTACTCCGGAATGTCGTATTCCTCGTTGGGGGTGTGTGCCAATGCTGCTCGCTCGTGCTTGCATGTATTGGACCTGCATTCTAAGAGGCAAGACTTCCACTCCCCTCAATATCTCTCGGCATCGTTGTCCGTAACATCTGAACCTCGCTTGATTCCGACTCAAATGTCAAACTCAGCAGTGATCCTCTTTAATTCCGCCATTATGATTCTTCTCAATCTCTGGAGTGGCAAGCGCTTGGGACTAGCAACAGATATGAAAAGGGAGATGGAAGACGTGCAGTTGAGTGTGAGGATCTTAAAGGGCTACGAGAAAAGATATCAGAACGCTGGGAGGATGTGGTGAGCAATTTTTCAACTTGCATTAGTCATATTATCCCATAACTCTTTCCGTTCCATTTGACAGCGATATAATCAACGAGCTCATATCCGTGATGGGGCCATCTGATACCGGCTCGCCATCTCGTAAACACGACCGGGACGAAGACACAGAGAAATATGAAGATCGCGTCCAGAAAACCAGGACACATAACGTAATAGACGGCGCCACTGATCCTGATGTCTATGACTTTCATCCCCATTCCAGCATACCCATCTACAAATCGCAGTCCTCCCTTTTCCACGAGCAGCTTGAGAGTGCGCGACTATACCCTACTCTGAACAGTAGCACTGTTTTCTCGTCTGCTCTGCCGCCATCTTCATACTCGTCCCAGCATCATACCTCTTCGTACCTCCAGATACCTTCTTCATCTTCCACACAAACTGCGGAATCTTTCAATCAAGCTATGGCGATTGAGAATATAATGGAATTACCACTCCATACAGAGGATCTAGGGAGGCTTCCTGTGCTTTTAGGCAGTGATCATCATTGGGACAATCAGTCGATTAACTCCCCAGACATCAACACTTATGCTGGACCGGCGCAGGATTCACGTTTGGGACTCACGAATGAGCCCAATGTAAATTCTGCCTATGGCTTTGCATATGGGGATTCGAATTCTGCCACAGGCGGTGCGACTCTTAATTCAAGTGCATCCTCTGTGCCTCCTGAAGCTTGGGACTTTGGTGGAACTACCGGCCATCAAAATCACACTGTTCTTGCAGGTGTGTGTAGTTCCCAAATTCTCAATAAAACTGTAGTCGTTAAGAATGTATATATGTATATTCAGGATTCGTTGATGGTAATCAGCTGGCAACGCAGAACCGACGTTTTCAGGATCAAAATGCCAAAGTCCTTCCAGTTCAAAATCCATTCACAAACATGTTCAATGCGACACCCGCGAGAGATGGGTCAGTGGTCTTTTATTTTTCTTTCAAGAAAACCCTACATTGAACCATATACCATTCACAGATGGTTTGACTGGGGAATGTATCTGTCTAATGTCGATGATTTACTTCGTTCTGCTGACCCTGGTCAGTAATTATGTGATTCAAGTATAATTTCAATCGACGATGATGCCGTAGAATATCAATAGCGAGATTGAGGATAATACCAGGTTAAAAAAGAACCAAATGGAGGAGATTCAAGGTGTTTACAGTATTCTTATGGATCCGCACATATGTATATTTATGAGCAGGCATAGGACAGGCTCCGGCAAGAGGTGAGGGAGATTCAGATCGGGGGTACTTATGTTGCCACGCGAAAGGCCCTAACCGAGCTGCACAACATCTTATGACAGCTCAAGAGGCCATAAAATTTGGTTGAAATGAAACCTTCAAGAGGCAGATAATGTACCAAAAGAGGGATCAACTTCAATAGCCTTGTTGACATCCTTCAACGCCTCTGGGAACGCAGCAAGCTTGATATTCGAATACCTGTGTTCATGTCACTTATTGATGATATTCAACTACTTAGGTACAGTCTGGAAGGTATATGTGAGCTTGAAGGGCATTTGAGACAGTTCTGCAACCTCCAGCCAATGGACCCCACCTGGACTCTCTATTCATTGGAGGGGGGGGGGTCGTGGGAATCGTGTGCCCGATCTGAATCCTCACTCACCTCTTGGGCTCCGGTTATGCTATAATGATCCATCATCAAAGTGTGTCACATTTGTGTACCCTCTCCTCAAAAAATCATGTCATTTGAGCAATATACTAGAAGTTATATAGTACACTGGAGGCTTGGGCAACTTTGTTGCAAAGGGTAGAGGGCAGAACATTCTTGAGTTCTTGTGGATCTGCACATATGTTTATTTAAAACAAGCATGGGAAATGATATAGGACATGGGGTCAGTAGGTAGACATAAGTAGTTACAAGAGTCATAGTAGAGAGCATATCATATCAACGAGTGAAAGGGTTCAAAGCGATTGGGGTATGGGTATTGTTCTTTAGCACCGTTTTTGACCTCGTATATGACACACTTTGTGAAACGCAGTCCCCAATGTTCAGGCAAATCCTTATAAATTGTCACTAGAAAATGAGTATTGATCCTGGTTGATGGATACCTATCTAAGCGGAATGAGACAAGACTGTTTTCTAAATTGTGATACTCATCCAGGTTCATGATCACATCATGATCACTCTCCGGGAAAAAAGAAATAATGTTGTGGTATACATTGAGTCTGTTGTCCTGGGAGGTGCGTTTAGGCTTTTTTGGGTCGGGAACTGATTCACCACCCTCTGACAAGTATTTGATTGTCTGGGGCTTTGGGAACAATATTTTTAGCTGTGGTTTAGTCAGTGGTTCAAGTTGCGGCTTTTTGGCAGTGACTTTCCGACCTCAGGCCTGCAACAACAGCAACTCATTTATGGTGTCTGTAGGCTACACAGGAAGACAGTGAGTACAATACAGTCCAAGTTTTAAAAAAATTGATAGCTTACAGCAAGAGGCACTGCATATGCAAAAGTGAACAGGCCGGGAGTACCTACTATGAAAAAGGCGGCGATGTATGTCACTGATTCAAAATTTTGTTTGAATTCAAAGGGAGTTGGCGAGATGGAAGGCTCTAGTGGTCTCAAAGGCTCAAGCGGTGTCAATCGAAAGTCTTTCTTTGCCTGCAAAGAAAATGGTTGTTTGACTGGGCCAGCAGATGAGGATGGCCAACTGAAAGCCTCCTTTTATAGCACTCCCTACGAGGCTTTTTTGCATCCAAAAAGATTAGAAAAGATCCCCGATCCTCTGGAAAAGTAACAAACTCCGACTAGCTCCAACTCCAGCCCTTGTTAAGATCATGCGGAGAGGTCTTAATACATGTGGTATATATAGTCCCAAACACCTATGACAATTATCCTGTCATAGTAGCCTTTTGGCTCAGTTGGATTTTGTGTTAGTGGTTGGGCATGAATTTCACAGCCCTGCACAGCTCTGCACTCCACTGCCCACAATGAATTCCCTCACCATATCTAAAGTGCTGCCTAAGACTTCAACATGACCTACCAAAAGAAGGTAGATCATTATTTGTGGTTGAAGACAACAAACCTGATTGTTCTTTGTGTAAAGTTCCATTGAGAGGTGGAATAATCTGTTTTATCTGTTCAAGTAGGGTTCGTGGAATGAACAACAGCCCTCCACCCAAAAATGCTCCCATCTCAGTGCCGCTCATGTAATGAAACAGGCTGCTGCTCAGAGTTCAGAAGGGGGCATTGCAGGCAAAACTACTGTTGATGACCATGACCAAGCCACAGATGATGATGACAGGAACAGTGATAATGGCCAAATAGACAAAGATGGACTGGATCAACAATTAAAAAACAAGGATGTCGCAAGCATTAATGGCTTCAACCACAATACTGACAACTGTCATGAAGTACGTAGCCCCTATCATTTTCCTTTTCTCACCGTCTCTACACCCTTATTTGTACGATACATCACTCCATCACTTTCATGTCCC
>MU795264.1:0-35400 GCA_027886305.1 Lentinula aff. lateritia | reverse complement strand
CGAGACAACAGAGCGATTACATATCGATCTTGCTAAGGCAGGTTATCGTGCATCCAATAAACGGAAATACATGGTTCAAATGACGGTTTGGCTGCGTCGTCAGGAGGCTGTGCAACGATTTGCATCATATCTTCAGTGGGCGGTGCCAGGATACGTTGCAGAAGTAACAGGTGAAGAAGAAGCTGATAACGAGGATGAGGACGAGGAAGAGGCTGAAGAAGAGGATCAGGACATTACCGAATACAAAGTTGCGAAAAGACCGCCATTACGGGGTACTGTGACTTCCATAGAGAAGGATTATGATGCTGATTGGTTCATTTGGTACCTGAATGAGTTCTTCACTGACTACTCCATTGATCGTGCTAACGGAGACCCACTCACCAATGACACTGTCTTTCCGATCTACAAACAAATACGCCTCAGTCTTCCGTCTCTACCAGAGGCTTTATCCGAAAACCAAATAGATGTTGTTCATGCTACACATGCGGAACCGGAAGTTTGGACATGGAAGGGCTTGACACCTGCGAAGCCAGCATTGACAAGTACTGTACTTGTTCAAGTGGGAACCAATGATCCATCAAAAGGACCACTTCATGGTGTGTATTCAGAATAATAGCCTGATTTCAGTACTAACGGTTATTTTTCAGGACTCCAAGCTGCCCGTGTTTATCTCCTTTTCCGGTTGCCACTTCACATTGGTTCTTACCCTCATCCTCTGGCATATGTACGATGGTTCAAACCCTTCAACTCTGCTCCAGTCAAAGACAGCCTTCTTTTCAAGCTCTCGTATTCAACACGTATGCGAGAACGACATTGTTCTATTATTCCTGTCACTCGAATCATGCAAACATGTCATCTATACCCGAATTTTGGCCGTTTGGTCAATCCGCTTTGGACATCTCATCAAATCCTTGATCAAGCTCCCTCCTTCTATCTCAATCCATATCTCCGGCACCGTGACTTCTACCTATTCCGATATCAAGTCCATCTTTTCTTGAAGGCCAAGGAGGATTTTGCTCGGGAGATACAGAGAAAGAGAGCACGTCGTGCATAGGTTGCACATTTCGTTTCATTATTTTCCAAATCGTATTTACTACTACCTTTACACAGAACTTGAATATAATGCTTTTATTATAATTACCGACGTTGGGGACAGCTATCAATTGCCTATCTATCTATCACCTATTTGGTCTATTGAGGGTACATAGTTCGAAGTCAAAGTTGTAGCAGCTACATGACACGAACACTGACTATCCATGCGTACTAATCTACCACGTTTGTAGGCCATTGCGTGGTAGTACTACCGAGCCTATGGCAACTATCAAACCGAAACCGACGACTACAGAAAACTACATCAAATTGCCTGTCGTGTCATAGTACTTTTAGTGTTTCCTGATGTGCTGGAGAGTGTTCCCACTATGCACCCCTGTCCTGCTCAACAAATGAGGCTTCTCAAAGAGCAGATTGTGGTACACTTTCATGGATGCAGGTTCAGGAAGACATTTATGGTACAGTGACATGGTTGAAGATGATCAACAGGACAAAGATGTCAATTATTGGTGGTGGAATACAGGGAAAATCTGAAATGCCCTCAATATAATGTACAAACAGATTATAGAGCTTCCATAGGCTTCCATATATCTGATATACTGATTACTTGGCACTAATATCAATGATGAACATCCTGACCCAAGCGAGGGGCAATCTGGAGTAATCCACGACAGTGGAGCTTAGTTCTAAAATTCGTGCTCGGGATTTTTGACAAATTTTGGTTCAAATCCTTCCATTTTCTCTACGTTTTCACCACAAGGACATTGGCTCATCTCCACAATGTATCGATCGAAAATTTTCGACGAGGTTTAATATCTATCCCTATTAAACAGTTTTTTTTAGGTTTTTACAATTAAACCTAACCCTCTTAGCACTGCAAGTTGAGCTTACTACAGATTTCAATATTAATTCTCAACTTGAACGTAAGTTTGACATTGGCCCAAGTTTTACAGAGTCCTTCAAGTCAATTATATTTTGTTAAAAATACTGTAGAATTTTCCAGTGCCCTGGCTTCTGTTCTTTTACATATGCATAAAGCTTTCAAGCCATGCGAGCTCCTCGGTTGTTTCGGGACGGTCTCAGGATAATACGGGTTGCGTGGAGTACGCCAAAGTACACCATTGAAGAGTGGCATGTATGTCACGATAACTACATAGTCACTGTATGTATATATACACCTAGGAATGAAT
The DNA here is from genome assembly GCA_027886305.1 of Lentinula aff. lateritia. Lineage (NCBI taxonomy): Eukaryota > Fungi > Basidiomycota > Agaricomycetes > Agaricales > Omphalotaceae > Lentinula > Lentinula aff. lateritia. The sequence goes on along the minus strand of MU795264.1, from coordinate 33,160 downwards.
AAGAAAAAACGACATCAATTGAAGGAAGTCCAGATGATACAAAATAACGACGACAGCGACGACGACAGATGCGAGAAGATAGGACACGGTACAACGATAGCGGGAATAGAAATAACGACTAAACACCGAGGATTGAAAGTCATACGCTTGCAATATGAGAATTTTGCAACATGGATCCATTGACATTGTAAGCACTTTCTCCACCATCTCCAGGCCAGAACCAAGCGTTGCACCCACTTTCATAATGAGAAAGTTGAGAACCTATCATGTAATCAACAACCTCCTGATCGGGTGTCTGAGGTATATATGAGTTCGGTGCATCCTGATACACAGAATCCATCTGAAAATCGGGTCTAAGAGATTCTTTTGGAAGGATGTCCAGATTAGGGTAGGGCGTAACTTCTGATGGAGAGTAATGTCTAGGAGAAATGGACAATGGAGTTTGTTGATGCGGGAGCATGTTATATAGCGGGCTGACACTGCTGTCCTCCAGCTCGTGGGTTGAAGGTATGTTGGAAATAGGAGACATTGAGAAGCTAGCTATCGTGGAACCATCAGACAGGACGTCCGGGGGAGTTGCACTGGATCGCTGATTTGATAATGACGGCGAACAGGAAATATTGCGCGAGTCTTTTGACGATCCACGGGAAGAGGCAAAACAAGACGATGTTGCACTCGTTGCGCGCGCATTCAGCTGTTCTGATCCCTTGCGAGTCCACCGAGAAAGGGTGGCATGAAGATGGGTTTGAAGGGATCTGACGGATGAGTGCATACCGGGGATGTTGGCTGATCCACCGGATAATACTCTTCCAGCCAAAGCGAGGCGTGAAAGAGTGGGTCCGGAAACGGACTTTTCTCGATCCGCCAAGGCAAGATCTACTGTCGCTTGTAAAAATCCAGCAAATATGACGATGTAAGAAGCACGGCTCAAAGGATAGTATCGATCATACATTGTGAAGATGTGGTTGATTTCGATGGCGGCACGCTCGCACGTAGGGATAGCTTCTAGCACGGAAGGGGACTGATCCAAACCAGCAGAAGACTGAAAGAACGGACGATACAACAAGATCCACATGAGCCGGACCAAAAGACTGCATGAGATCAGCAGAACGAAAGCAGTCACTAAAGGCAGAACTGACTTTAGTTGCATAATGTGTGGGGGCGGAGAAACTTCCAATGGGGCCCTGAGATCCAGCATCACCTCAGGACACGCCTCCTCTTGCCATTGAAGCATTCTTTCTCGCATATTTGCAACAAACTCCCGAGTCTGTGTAGAGCGCAACTTTTGGGTACGATATAAATGTCGGTGAATTTGGTCCAAAAACTGTAAGGAGTAAAAGACTTGTGTCGAGCTAGGTTAATGATCGAGCAACAATACCTGATTAGCTCTACACGTCCTGAGCAAAAAGCCATTAGATAGAGTCACTTATGATCAGGAAATGACCTACTCATAGAAGCATTTCATTTCATGACTTGGTTGTGGCGCATAGGAGAATAGGGAAGGCGGCGAATCAGCACACAGAACAGGGATCCACAAATCCGAGCTAGATGTCGGTTCTGAAGAGAAATCATGAATGTACTTGGATCTTGACCTGTAATTGTTAGGACTAAAGACTAACCAGGGAAGGGAGGTGCATGCTCTTCTGAGTTCAGCAGAGGGGTGCGATTCAAGGCTAAAGATATGAGTCTAGAAAGTTTGAGTACACGAAGACCTGTGTAAAGGAAGCACAAACTTGTCCCATATGAAGGCGGACCAGAACACTCTAGACCTCATTTGTCGCTGAATAAAGATACGCTGTTCACGTTGAGGGTCGTTGCGATCGATGGAGGTAGATGGAGCTTTGTCCAGATGGCATCCCAGATCTGTTTGACGGTAGGAAGAAACAACAAGATGAGATCGAAACTACTAACCCATCATCATCGCAATCGCTGTTGAACTGAGGTTCCATGCTTGAGCATACATACCTCGAGCAGCGTCATGAGACGCCAGTAGCATCAGACCTGTTGAATACTTAAGTAATGCCCCAGCAACGGTTCATCATTGCGAGCTTGCCTTGGACAGTCGGAATACTGCTGGGTCGGCTCAATTCAGCGGCTAGCAGATAGTGCGCTTTCGCCTGTTAACGTTGGCAATCATGAACACGATCAAGACATGCAAAGAACGCAACGCAAACTTACCGCATATTCATGAACTCGGTCTCGAAGTATAGGAATGTGCCTGACCGTGTGAGCGCATATAGCATACTTGATGAGTGGACAATAAACATCAATATATTGACGTATTTGCACGAGGAAATACTTGCGAGTAAGAAGGGAGAGTAGTACTTGGAGTCATTTTCTTCAAGGGCACCTAGAATCGCGATAAGTGTCCGACGTATGCCCTTATCGAAAGTGACACTCACGTTCGAATATTGCTCGGTGCACTATTCCATTTCGTGGACCTTGCCAGCTGAGAAGTTACATCCCATTAGACGTGGGAGGTTTCGACCAGTCAAAACACACCAAAAGTAATTGTCAAAAAGCAATTTACGGTCCGCATGATTAGCTATGATGAATAGATCAGTTTCGAAAGAAAAATAACAGGAATAGCGGATGCTGACGGCCTTCGGCAGTGACACCAGTAGGAAATGAATTTCCAATCCAACGATCAACCCATGCAGATATATTGACTTGAAGTGTTGTTGTCGATTGAATGCTCCGGTCTACTGACAGCTCATCCTCTCCAGTCGTTTCTGAGTCATCAGGAGTCGCCGGCTTTAACGACAGACGGAGGGCAGACTCCGGCTGCAACGATTTTTCCACCTGGAAGATAAGTGAGGTCTAATCAAGCGTTCTAAGCGACTGTCCAAACCGATTGTCCATCTTCTTCTTCAAGATCACCTTGTAGATTGGTGTTCTGACTATTATCTGGCCATAACTTAGGTTTCTTGAACGATCTATGACCTCTACTTGGAGGGTCTCTCAGTAGAGACAATTCGGGCTCGTCATCTTCATCTTCGTCAAAGTCTACACCGTCTGTTCTTGATGAGCGGCCACTGAGCTTGTGCGGTAACTTTCGTACGGCATCCTTGGAGCCTGATGATCCATGATCGTCGATCCACTGATTGAGCATACGCTCTCTTTCACTGTCATTGGCGTCGGCCAGGTGTCTTATATAACTGGTGAGAGATTAGACGTTGTATAACACAGATAAGACAAAATCACATACGCGCGTAGCGTATCTACCTCCGGCAGCGCTGGGCTCAAGTTTGTGGTAGTGACCGCTTTCCTGGCTCGTAGAAAAGAGCCATTCCTATCGAGAGGAAGTTAGCTCATCCAATAGCGGCGGAGAAGAGCGCGACAAACGGAGGAAAAACACATTTCACGCCGACCTCACCACAATGAGTGCAGAGGCTGTTCCCATTGGAATCGCGGCCTAAAATAACCTCGAAAGTCACTGCAAGATTCTGAGATGTAGATGAAAACCATTCTTTCCTGGACACTTGCGCTGTTAGGTTTTCATTTCAGTAAACGTAAAACCAAGGATAAATTTTCAGTGGACCCATTGATTGAAGGAAACGACTGAACGAGCTTTGACTTCTAAAGTCAAGTAAGTCAGGTTACTTTGAGCCAATGACACAAGCTTTTGGATTCAACTTGACAGCATTATAGTGGAATCCAAAAGCTATCGTCAGGCGCACTAGAAACCCTCGAGCCCTTTACGCATCCGTTTCCCAGCACAGGGATAAACTGAAGGAAGCCGGCCCTCACCTTGCGTCGTCTGCACAATTCACAAGATGCACCATAACGTCTTTTGGTGCGAACGGGAATGTGTTCACCATGCTGATCTTCGACAGGAGAGACGGGAGACTGTGAGCTTGAGCTTGCCATTGGTTTAAGGAAGAAGCAGACTGAACAGAGATTAAGATGATGTAGTCGGGGCAGAGCTACATTCGATGTTGTGAAATGACCAAGAACCTCAGCCGGTCGATGTCAAAGTCAGGATTTAGGATTCAGTATTCATGGACCAAAGTTCATGGGTCGGCGGAAATTCCCTGTACGTAACAGCCACGTGCTATTCGCCTCGATCACCGTAAATCTTCCGCTTACTGCATGCTCTTGCTACATACATAGAATGAACAATCTCAGAACCTGTTGAGAAGGTAAAACCTAATTGACAGACATTTCCATGAGCCAGATGACTCAATCAGGTATGTATTCTGTTTTTCATCTCGTTCATTTTTACGACCTTGCTAGACTACTCTTTGTTCGCGTCTTCGGCTTTCGATGCCAACGAATATGCCAATGCAACGCTTTCGGGAGATCCATACCTTCCTTCCAGTGATTCAAAGACATCAAGTGCAGGCAAGCAGGCCAGCAAACTGTCTGCACCAGAGGCATCAGCAAAAGACGACATGTCCCTAGCCATTTCCAAACTATCTCTCGGAATTGAAGATGTCTCGAAACAAATCAAATCTCTCGTTCGTATGATGTCTTTGGAAACTGTTTTTGTGCCATCAACTCATGCCTCCATAGGTTACTACGCACCATGAGGACCTGCTTTCCCAGGCAGCGAACGTGAATCAACTTTCTGGCTCGCTCACTTCGGTCAAGAGCGATCTTACTGATCTGGATTCTTTGGTCGAAAAGTATGTTTCCCTGCGTTTAGTCTCCTTTGTGCTACATTACTTGCAATAGGCTCCGTCGCAAAATAAGTGTTCCATATCATTTACTCCATATTTCTCTTTCTCGACTACAAAAATTTCAACAAGCGTCCGATATATTGCGACGCACGTCCAGATTTGTTATCTTAGCGCGCCGGCTTGAAGGTCAGATGGCTGAAATGGATCGCCTCAACAGGATCGATGATTTTTCGGACCCCAAACCTTCCGGAACAGCGGCTCAGATGAGTTCCTCTACTTCGACTTCAGGTACAGGCATCTTGGGGGACACTGGAGATGACAGGGATCGGACCATAGCCAAAGCAGCTTTGAGTATTGCCGAGCTAGGTGAGTGATGGCTGTATTCGAAGCGAGTCACACTCACAGGTCCAATATTTATCTAGTCACCCTAATAGATGGTCCTGGAACTGCAGGCTCTGGGATCGCCGCAGGTCTAATCGTTCAAGCCGGCAATACGGGGTCCTTCAATCTTCGATCAATAAACGCCATTGCATCGCGTATACCTTTCATTGAAAATGCTAAGATCACAGTCACGAATGAAATGGAAAATATGGTAATCACTGGTCTTAGTACCCTTGTGGGTATCTGTTTCTCTCCTTCTGTCAAACCATGCTTATGGTCGCAGGGTAGAATCAATCACTTGTGGCGTCGTCATTGCAAACAGCTTATAATTTGGGGGTTCTCCCGAATCAGGTTCAAGCCCTCATGGTAGAACTTTCCCAGGACGTGGAAGATCGCATTAAACGGGCATTCGATCTCACCGCTATCTCAAAAGAAGCCAATAAAGGCTAGCATTCTGTTTTTTGTTCTTCGATCCCTCATGCCCCTACTCTCCGCTGTGGTCATATTAATTACCATTATGCAGATGGAAATGCTAGTCCCAATCCTGGGACGTCAATTGGGCAACAGTACAAGTCGCGAGTTCGCACTGAACCTACCAATATCACAGCTTCTCAATGGACTGCAGCTCTATGGATACGATTAGAAAAAATGACCGAGGAGATGGCCGATTGTTGCATTAAGGTATGGATTCTCTCTATCGCCGCTACATACATATTACCGATTTTGCGATCGAAGCGCGGAGGCTTGTAGAAGTTCTTTGTGTCTGTGCTTGAGTCTTGTTATTTTGATGCTTCTAACGAGATCTCTTATTCGCCTTAGGTTTACACGCTTGAAAAAGTTTTAAAGCTGAAACGGGATACTATTTCTCAGACTATATTCCTGGACGAAGCAATGACGGTATGTCTTATTTCTTTCGGATTTTTTGAACACGTCTTATACCGGCGTTTTCCAGATCCTCGAAAATAAACCCAGCGCGACCTTCTGGACGGCACTGAGCCGCGCTTTAGAGAAGCACGGTCGTGATTCCGCCAGAGGTGGGAGATGCATTTTCGTTGTCAGTTCGGCCATGCAAATGATAGCTTTTTCAAGGGTCCAGCTTCATTCAGCAAACTTTAGGCACCGGGTATCCAAAGCTGTTGCGACTCTTCCACGAGTTTTTTGCCAAAATTGCAGTCCATACCGACACGATATATAGTCCCGCCAATCAGAGGTACGTACTTGCACTGCTCTTGGATGTCGCTAGAGCATTGTTAATTCTTCGATAGCCCTGAGACCGTTCTTGTTCTTCGTTCATTGAACCATTTTGAAACATTGTATTTGTCTCGTTCTGCAAGCAAACTCAATGAGGCAATCGCTCAAGCATTTCCAAGTAATGGCGCACGAGCGTCGCCAAGTTCCAACGATGGTGTGAATATTGCTCGCGCAGTGACTAACGAATTGGACTCTGCGAGATTTGATCCCCTTTTCGTCCGTGCTGTTGCCAAGACTGTCGTATCTGGTTTGAATACAATGATCTCCAGAGCAGATCATCTGGTTCGTGCATGCTTTTTGCACAAACAAATCCTGATCTAACACCTTTGGTTCCAGATCGTGAAGGACCGTTCGGCCATCCTACTCTCCGGTCCATCCCCGACTCCTGCACAAATAATTAACTCGTCTGTGGCAACTTGTCTTTATCACTGCCATTCACGTCTTGTGAAGCTCAGTGAGGAATACAGTGATGCACTATTCCAGGTAATCAGTCCCAATATTGATGTAGGTCTTTCACCCTCATCATAGTTCCAAAGGTTTAATAATATTCTTTAAGAAAATACATGCTACATATGAACATATTGTTGATCCATTGCTGAATGCTATCCGCCGTGAACTGGGCGCGATCATTGCCCGTCTGCATCGGAATGACTTTGGCAAATCTAGTGATAGAGCTGCAGGCATGGGTGGTCCCAGCTTTTACATGAAAGACCTGGTTGACAAGCTTTCTTACATTAAGATGGAAGTTCTGAGCAGATTCCTCGTTGAAGGAGACAATCACAAATGGTATCATGTATCCATCTACGTCTCTTTGCGCGATCTGATTAGTGATGTAGGGTTATGTCTATCGTCAAGTTCGTGTTACGAACATTCGTATTGCATGTGTCCATCGTGCAGCCTCTTGGAGAGAGCGGGAAGCTGCAACTGGCTACTGATATGACGGAGCTGGAATTTGCCTTGAGTGTGTTTATGGTCGAGGGCTCTCAAAGCCAAAAGCGTGGTGGCAATCTCGAAAGCCTGGGCGACGAATATCGTCTATTACGAGCAATGAGGTAGGCGGCATGTTTTACTACACGCACTGTTACGGATGATCCGCCCTTAGGCCGTTACTATTTTTGGAAAATAGGCAGTTGGCTGATCCAGCGTTTATATCTGGCGTACCACCGCTGATAGTCCTTCATCATATCCTAGTGCGATCCCCATTACCTCTACCACATAGTCTTCACGGTTGGCAGGAGGCTGAATATGTTCGATGGGTGGATGAACATTCTGAAGAGGAAGCTAGAACTTTGATTGAAGGCGGCCTTGCCCATTGGGAAAAGATGGCAGAAACTGAAGGCAGAGACCCCAAAGAGGCAGAGGAATATATATCATTAGCGCGAACAGTTCTGTATAACACTTCCCCTTAGTAAATGTCCTTAGTCAGCATTAACTTTCCTCTAATTATAAAATTTCACTTTTCCCTGAGTCTGTTTTCTCTCATGGCGAGCGCCGTCTTATTTTCCAGAGCCCGTACATCATCAAGGGCTCTCTTCGCTCGTCAGCTAACGTGGTCTGCTGTGCTCCGAGCTGACAAAGTTCCTCAACCTCCAAAAGACGTCGATGACTCGACTTCTGCGTTAGATTACAAACGAACACAGAGGACGCGTCCTCCGCCTCTTCCTGCCATGGATCTTCCGAGGTCAAGATCAGCTGAGGAAGCTGTCACGAACATTCTTTACAATACCCCTCCTCCCAGCTTGCAACCATTTAAGAAGTGACTCGTTTCGTTTTGGCATTTGTTATGTTATATACTAAATTTAATCCTTCAGGCATGTACTTAATTGTCTCGTTCAAAATGAGCCTGGAGTGCTCTCTCGTGTCTCTGGGATTCTTGCTGGCAGAGGCTTCAACATTGATTCCCTCGTTGTGTGTTCTACCGAAATTCGCGATCTTAGCAGAATGTGTATTGTTTTGAGCGGACAGGATGGTGTCGTTGAGCAGGTTCGGAGGCAGCTCGAGGATCTAGTAAGAATTACCCGTGCTACTTTCTCAAGTCAAACACTGATGGAAGTTACAGGTTCCTGTTTGGGCTGTCCTCGATTATACGGATACACGTACCATTACGCGTGAATTACTGCTCGTCAAAGTGTCTATCCTTGGGCCTGAATACCTCGAGGACCAACTCGTTGGTGGACCGACACATTCTCCAAGCTCGCAACTTACACCCGAGGAAAAAATAGAACGTGAACAGATTCTTGCACACAACTTCGAATTGGGTGTGCATCCGGAAGCTGTTGAGGCCGAATTACGCGAGAGCATATCTACTGCACTCACTCCATCGCAAGCCCTGAGATTAAAACACCAGCACCTTCATTCTATCTCCACTCTTGCCAATCAATTTGGAGGCAAAATCGTGGATGTCAGTGAAAATAGTGTCATCGTTGAACTTACTGCAAAGACGAACCGTGTCGAAGCGTTTCTGGGTTTGCTTAGGCCTTTTGGTATCCTTGAAGCTGCGAGAACAGGTAAATATCTTATTTTTGTTTGCGTTCCTCTCTAATTTGTATCAGGTGTCATGGCCATGCCTCGGACGCCAATTTCTGGGGCTTCCGTGGAAGATGTAGGATCGACAGATGGAGGAGGTGCTGTTGATGCCAGTCTCCTTCCACCAGGTTGATTCAAAAGTCATGGTGGCTGTTATTCAACTTATTGCCGTTTCAAAATAGTTGACGCCCGTTCTCACGACATCAATTTTTTGCATGAAACAATCCCCACCACCTCAGAAACACGATTGTGGACTCAAAATTTTACCGAATCCTTCGATCTTTAGTGCGATACAAAGCGATAAGCAGCCGTTAGTTAGCCCCATAGGTTGCTTTGTATGATTACATTATTTCGAATATATGGATATTGGAGGCTCTATCACCTCCGTAACACTATAATTCAAGGAATAAAGACTGTAAGGCTGTGTCCTCAGAGCATGTAGTCTTTTTAGGTAGTAGTTAGTGTGCCCTAGGAGATGATTGTGCCCAAAGACATGCTACTGCAGTCACTGAATTCAAGTGCATGTACACTTCTGTGTCTTAATTGATACAATCTCATTACCATCCCTGGGCCCTGGTTCAAATTCAAGACATGGGGTGCACTTAAGACAGCCTAATAGCTTCAAATACTGCAAGGAATAGATCTTTCCTGGAGCTACATATAGTGTTTCGGAGAGCCTCCAGTATCCATATATTCAAAATAATGTGATTATACAAAGCCACCTATGTGGCTCACTAACGGCTGCTTATCGCTTTGTATCGCACTAAAGATCGAAGGATTCGGTAAACATTTGCGTCCAAAATTGTGTTTCTGAGGTGGTGGGGCAAAAATTTGATGTCGTGAGAACGGGCGCCAACTATTTTGAAAACCGCAAGGACTGTTCCATATTAATCAGCTATACACACAAGATATTGTCCAGAGAATATGTAAATTTAGTCTACAAATGTATGTGGAAGCATCTGATTCCCAAATTAATTATGATACTTATATGTACATCCCGTATCACGATGGGTAGTTTGAAGAAGACTTGGCTTCGTTAATTCTCTGTACAAACATAGAAGCAGTTGACGCATCCTGTACGGTATAATGAAATGTTTTAATTGACTAAAAAGAAGTGTAGCGGTCAAAGCATTGTTGTATTAAAGAGAGAGAAGGACCTACTGAAATCACAATGAAATCACGCCCTCCTTTAAGATCCGCCGACTCCAGTATACCTTTAATTTCTTTGCCATCCTTTTTCTTTTCCTTTTCTCTATCATACGCTGCCTTCAAAAAAAGCTCCAGTTTTACAGGCGCATATGAAGGTGGTGTCTTCGCTTTCACACAGATCAGACGATAGTTGGTCAAAATTAATTCTCTAGCCTTGGGTTTGATCTGTGCTCCCGGGATGGGTTTCAAAAGGAGATTTGCACGTCGACGAGCAGAGTGATCTTCCACTATTGAACGGCAAATGACCACTTCGTTGGGTTCTGGGTGCAGTGCCAAGGGTCTACAAGAAATGATAAATAAGATTGCAGGAAACAGATGATTGCAAGCATACAATTCAATCGTCAATGAGTTATTTCCCTGAATAGGTGTTGGAGCCTGGCTTCTTCCCCGTTCACGCTCTACATCGATTTCACTGTAGTCCGAAGTGAACCTGAAAGGGTTCATGGCTTGTAAACCAACGGCTACCCTCTCGACAGATCCGTCACCGTCAGATGAACTCTCCGGAGAACCAGATGGTGGAGATTCCGCACGAGAAACGGACGAAGGTATAGTAATGGGCATCGCAGGTGTACTGTCCGCAGAACCGGAAAGCCCTCGATGTTCTTCATCTAAGTCTCCCGGAATCACTTGCGAAACCAGGGAGATATCGACAGACGACATTGACGTATCACATTGACGCTGCCTCAAAAGGAGCGAAGAGCCTTCTGCATCATCAGCCCAGTCTATGTTATCTCCAACTGGGCTGGCATCATCTTCCATGACCAACGCGTCCCAAGTTGCACCCACATCTTGCCAATTCTTGTCTTGGCCTTGAACAAGAGGATACTCGCGTTGAACAAGACCAGCTACAATCGGGGGAGCTGGTTCGGTCCAGAGCGTTACCCAGATTATACTCTCAAAGAATGGATGGGAACGAAGAGCTGACATGCCCAGAGAGGAACTCGGCTCTCCGGCTCCAAGTCTGTCGGTGGGCTCGCGAACCTGACAAGAATGATTTTGGTTCATCGGAACGAAAGCAGTAAAGCTCACCAAAAGCTTCTGAACCAAATCTTTGGCATTGTTATCAAATCCTTCAGGGAATGTATACTGGACCTGCTTGACCTTTTGAAGCGTGAGGTACTCTGAAAGGGCGGAAAACGCGAACCGGCCAGATATCATCTGGTACAGAACACATCCTAAAGCCCAAAGGTCTGAACTGTATAAAGTCAGTTAGCCTTGTGGTGCAATAAGATGCGAAACAAACCTTTCGCTCGACTCGTTAGCAACGACCAACTCTGGGGCAATGTACTGAGCAGTGCCAACGAAGCGCTCAGTTTCGACTGGGATTATAAATTTAGCCGACGTCTTCCAACATGGACAAGACCACGGACTGACCATCTGCGTTGAGTATCTTGGCAGTACCAAAATCTGCAATCTTCAATCGATAGGAGGCATCCAAGAGGAGATTCTCGGGTTTCAGGTCTCTAGATAAAAGTCAATTATCTTTATTAGGAGATATGATAGTTTCGAATTGCGTAACGGACCTATGGATGACACCTTTGGAATGCATGTACTCTAGCGCATCGACTATCTGGGCAGCGTAATATCTCGAAGAAAGAAGGGACAGAGACCCCATTCGTGATATCAACGATTGCATCTCACCATTTGGAGCCAAGTCGAGCACGAAATCTGGCATACTATCAATACACCGTAATCGAACAAATGAGCCTCTACATAAACTCACAGAGACTGTATTCGTCCTGGAACGTCCAATAGAGTGATATTATACCTGGATGTGTGCGGCCTAGTCGAATAAGTGCGAGTCGCTCAATCTTTACTGTGAAGGTTTTGTTCTTCCTGGCCAGGTGGGTTTTATCCAGAACCTTGATCGCATATTTCTTGCCGGTTTTCCGCAACGTTGCTTCGAGAACCTGAGGAAGCTCTCGATTGAGAAAGAAATATTGGTCAATTACAGATGGAATCTCACTGTCGAGTACGAACCCTCGCCGAGGGTCTCTCCAACATCGAAGTCGTCTATGGAGAGCTCATTTCTGACTCTGGACTTTGATCTCACTTTGGATGCTGCCCGGCTCTTCGGGAGATCATCGGCAAGTCCTAATTCCTTGGTAAGATAGGAAGGCGGTCTCGGTGTTCTGGTGATTGGACTAGAGGGACTTGCAGAGCGAGGAGATGAAAAGGTACGCAAAGGCCGCGGACGAACAGGAGTTGCTAGAAGTCTAAGGTCGCCTTCAACGACTGAGTCTGAGCTGGAGGATGAGGAGATAACTGAGGCATTTCTGCTCAATGCAGCAAGAGAGGAGATAGTGCCATCTTGAGACGGGAAAAGCATTCCCCAACGTCCAAGTTACGAACAGAGGCGTTCGCAGATCCGGCCCGGATGAAAACCGATTGTCAGTTCAGTAAACAGGCACATACATCGCGGTCTCTTGACGTGACGCGTAAAGCTTAAGCACTTGTATTAAATCTATTCAATGGGACACAGAATACGGTACAGTGCACTAGCATATCAACGATATCGATATGTACAGATTCAAATAACATTCGACTAAGCAGAAGTAATGACTTAAAAAAGCAAAGATAAAGGATGAAAAGCGAGGTCGACTAGCAGCAACAGCAAGACGTGGATGACGTGTAACACAAAACGCGAAGAAACGGATTCGAGACGCGAATAACAAGGAGAATCGCATACGCGATGTTTTTGGCGAGAAATAGAAAGAAAGGTAGCACTGTAGACTGGAAAAGCAAAAACAATTAGCAATAAGATAACACGGAGTAGTAGCAAGGAAAAAGAGAAGGCATAGGTTTTATCAGATTCGTGTTGGGATCCGGGAAGATCCATTCGATGCAATAACAATGATGAGGAATTATGATAGAATGATGGCAGAGATGTGTCGGAAAGCAAGTCGAAAGCATAAAGATAATGCGAAAGGACGAATAAAATAATACAAACTGTCCCTGTGATCTCTACTGAGCAGGTAGGGCGCAAGGTTGAGAATGTTCATCTGAAGGAAGAGTGTATTGAGCCCAGTTGCCTCCGACGCGGCGATTGCCAGCGTAAACCGCACCTGAGGGAGGTGCGTAGGAACTCGTGCTGGCTGATCCTTGTTCAAAGATCAGAGACGAGGAGCTGGCTAGTGCAGAAGGCTGGATAGTCATATCCGCCGGGTCCAAAGGAGTCGAGGCAAAAGAAGAGCTATAAGAGCTTGATGAAGGCCCAGGATGGTTGTTTTCGTAAGGAGAGTTCTGTGACTGAATTTCATTGCCTGTCAGGTAGAAAGAATTCTGCTGGCTGAAAGATGGATCATCCAAGGAGGAGAACAGAGCTTCAAAGTCTATATTCCCTGAGAATTGACCCTGGTCAATGGTCTGATTGAAATCCCATGGAGTCGTGCCGAAAAGGCCGTTCAAATCGCCCACGCCAATGTTGAGGTCGAGATTTTGCTGGCCATCAATAATTCCATTATCAAAAGGGTCCACGTGAAAAACAGACGAATCTCCTGTACCCATTAGCGCAACTCCCATGTTAGGCGCTGATCCTTGGGAGTAGGAGTCAATCACGGGCTGCTGTTGGAAAGATGAATCCACGGGTGGGTGAGAAGAAGCAAAGTCAAATTGTAGCAACGCCTAGAAAAAAGGGTGAATTTCGCTAAGTGATCGCGTACATAAGACCGCTTACGTTGTATTGGGATGCTTCAGAAGCCTCTGGTGCATGGAGCGGGGCCGACGGCCTCCCCCAGTTGCTCGGGCCAGCGAGTGACATATCAGGGGCGGTCGACGGAGAGAATACCTCCTGTGGCTCGAATGGAGAAGGTGCGGCGAAGTTCGGAGAGGGAAGGGTAAGAGATGAAGAAGGAAGCCAAGCGGGAGATGCTTCCCGACTGCTCAAGTCCTGAGGCGATCCAGCAGCGGAAACTGGCGGTGAGGGACCGTTGGGGCCAAAATCGGCGAGAGTTGGGTAGAGAGATGGTATCTGGGGAAGCTGAGAGTGATCTACAGGCGCACGTTGAGCATTGCGCGCGCTATTACGCTTCGCCCTCTCTTCCTTGGCTTGGAGCCTGGCCTGCTTTTCACGGGCGATCTCCTCCTTCTTCCTCGGATTGAACTTGTAGTTCGGATATTTGAGATGGTGAGCAACCTTAGCCGCCTCTGCTCTTCGCTCATATTCTGCTCTGACTTCTGGTATCGCGCTGGCCCAGAGATCAGAAATTTGTTTCGATAGTACAGACTGTGTGGCCTTGGGGTACTTCAACTTCAGAGCTCGGTTCATATCTGAGCGAAAGAGAATCCAAGCATTTGGGGGTCGCTTGGGTTGCTTTTCCTCCGTAGGAAGAGGAGGGGAGGTGTCTTTAGGCATGGTGAGGGGATGAAAGTAGAGACAAGATGTTTGTGTGACCCTTGTGACACCACTTTGTGGGCACGTGTAGTTCGGCAAGTTGAAGCTGCCGAGCTGATGAAGAGTCTTCCTAAATAAGTCTTTTGACTGTTCGTTTTATATCGCGATTCGCCAGCTTGGACACTATCTGAGTGTCAAGTACTGCTGGTCAATCAGGCCCAAGTTCGGGTCTTTTCAATGTGGCTTTAATCCGCTACTTACATTAACCACAAAACTCATTGGACATCTTGTACTATTTTTTGCGTGACATGTCGAATTGAAATGTAGATAGTCGAAACGACGATAAAGCCACATAGTTATATAGTACATAGTACATGACCGATATAGACTACAATTTGGACCAGCACGAAAACGACAAGCAACGAGCGACAGGAAAGTATGAGGGATCGGAACGACAAGGAAGCAGGAAGGCTTGTATACGAAGGACAACGGAGAAGAGCTGGAGGCATCAAATGGAGCTACATCGTGATAACAGGTTTGCAAGCTACAAGCGACAAGCGAAAGGAAGATTCAAGAGTGAAAAGAAACGAAGGCCAAAAGACAGCAACTGGATCAGTATCCAGAGCCTTGTCCATACCCTGAACCACTCGTCAGCATTATAACCACAAGCACAGACACACAAAAAACTGACCACTTTGGTAGCCTCCACCACCACCACTGTATCCGCCTCCACCGCCGCTGTATCCTCCACCTTGATATCCTCCGCTTCCACCGCTATATCCTCCACCACCACTACCATTGTACCCTCCACCGCCCTGGTAACCACCACCACCGCCTTGGTAACCACCATAACCACCCCCGCTTCCACCTCCGCTGTATCCTCCCCCATAACCTGTAGACGATGATCATAAAAAAAAAAGACATTTAACTTTAGGGCAAAACAATTACATACCTCCACCGCCGCCTCCACCGCCTCCACGAACCTTGGCGATATTTACTTTGATGATACGACCATCAAATTCTTGCTCATGAAGTGCGGCAATGGCTGCCTCAGCTTCTTGGCTTGTGCTGAAGGTTACAAAACCGAAACCACGAGAACGCTGAGTATCCCGGTCACGCATGACGATAGACTGACAAAACACAAAATTGGAACATCAGTCAGTCCCATTTTATACAGCCACTCATGGTTACGAGCATAAGAAGCAAAAAATCCATACATCTGTCACAGTTCCATGTTCACTGAAAGCCTAGAATGACAGGAGAAATTTTATCAAAGACCGACACAAAGGTACACAAGCGAGTCCAACTCGCTTGAAATAATTTTTTCACTGACTTGACGGAGCGTTTCATCGTTGGTGTTCCAGCTCAAATTGCTACACACAAGTTCCACTATCAGTATAAGGAATCGAGACCAGTTGAGAGAATACGAGAGAAGCGATCGGTGTAAAATTTACACGGAGAGCGAAGCGCGCAATGATGATACGGTAAGGCAAAAAAACTGACCCGACGTATACTTTAGCCATTGCGTTAATAGAATAGTATCGATTCCAGTATCCTGACACACGAGAGATAGAGACCGAAACCGAAAAACCGAGACAAAAACTCGAATCGAAAAATCGGGTAAAATGCGGACACGGAAGACGAGTTGAAAAGCTATGTACTCTGAATCACCACTCTTTTATAAGACGCTGTCGGAGATTTAAAACCGCCAGACTCCGACAACTATATAGCCCAAAATTAGGTTTCATCAAGTCCATGTGCTGGTCTGCTTCTTCGATTTCCACCAGATTTTTCGTCGAGACAGGATCTCACAGCTGACCAAACTTGATCTTGTTCAACTAAGTATAAAAAACCGTGGAATTGTCTAGGAATGAAGTTTGAAAAGATACATGAAGTACGTACACCAAATCAGACATTCAGCGATAAACGGTAATGAGAACACGATGAGATGTACATATTAATATAATGCAATGAACATCGAGGGGCATGGAATCGTGACAGTTCGTTAGAGGGCGTCGTGTTCAACAATGATAAGACAGATAGACGCGCACTCAAGCGGTCTTCTTCTTCTCCTTCTTACTGATCTTCTTCTTCTTCTTCGTTTTATCCAAGTCCTCACCTAAGCTAGGGGCAGGACTATCATGAACGCTGCCTTCCCCGCGCGCGCTGCTGGAAGCTGCGCCATCATCGACAGATACTCGTGGAGAACTGTCCCTTTTCAGGCCAGGAATCCCAGGAATGATTGATGCAACAGAGCCTTGACGCCGAGTCGATATCGAAATCCTGCGAGCCAAGCGCTGGAAATTTTGTGACGAAATTCGTTTCCGCTTTGGTTCAGCATCAGGGTCAGGGGTTCCGCTGCGTGGGGAACCGCTAGTAGCCTCGAACGTAACTCCAGCTAGGACGGGGGATGTTGGGGTTGTACGAGAGGTGGACCGAGTCTCGTCAGAAATTGGGAATGCTATAACCGGGGAAGTGGGCTCAGATGTAACGCCGAGAGGAACGGCAGGCTCTTCTTCCGGCTCAGCTGATGGGAAAGCAATAGGGTTGGCACTGGGTACCGCTTCTTGTTCAGGTGCAATTGGTGCGGGTTCTTCCGCAACTATAGACTCTGGTTCCGGTTCCGGCTTTGATTCTGTTGCCACTACTGCTGACTCCTTCAGGTCTATTTCAGTCTGAGCAGGTACCTCGACATAAGCCCCAACGTTTTCATCTTCAGGAGGCAGAACTACTTGTTCCGTAGATTCCGAAGGCCCAGCAGAGTAGCCAGAAACCTCAGGCTTTACGGAGTGAATTGAGAACGCAGGGTCGTCAGATGCAGAGATCTGGTCCGCCCACATGGATGCAAATACACCATCCAACGCAAGAAGTTCTTTGTGACTCCCTTGCTCGACAATTTGACCATCCTTCAGCACAAGAATACTAAAAAAATAGATTCACGTAAGTACTAGGAGATAATTTCGATCCACAACACTTACATGTCCGCGTTGGCAATAGTCTAAATTAGTGAATTCAGTACGGAAGGGATTATTAAGAATCACGACACGCACAGACAATCGGTGAGCAATTGACAGTGAGGAGCGACCTAGCATGAGATTCTGTAGAGCCTTTTGGATGTCTTTTTCGGTGGATGTATCCAAAGCACTGATGAAAAATTTCATTGAGATCAATTCTTCAGTACGAATTTGCTACCAAGCAGCTGACCTAGTAGCTTCGTCCAAAAGCAAAATTGGAGGGTTCTTCAGTAATGTTCTGGCGATAGCGACTCGTTGCTTTTCTCCGCCGCTAAGTCTTACGCCCCGTTCTCCCACCACAGTCTCATAGCCTAGGTAGATCGTGTCAGAAGCGAACTATGGATGGATGGAAATCATAACCTTGGGGAAAGCTCAGGATCCGATCATGCATTTGAGCTGATTTAGCCGCAGCTTCAATGTCCTCTGTGGATGAACCAAATTTCCCATAACCGATGTTGTATCTGATAGATGTATTGAAGAGAACGGAATCCTGGGGTACAACACCAATAGCATGTCGAAGACTCTTCTGTGTGACCTCCCTAGTCGGGTGTTCAGCGTGTATGAAAAGAGTTGGCAATTGTGACACGCTAACCTTATATCCTTTCCATCAACTAAAATTCGGCCTTGACCTTCCCCAAGATCATAGAAGCGGTATAGCAGACGGAGAATCGTAGATTTTCCTGAACCAGACTCGCCGACAAGTGCCACAGACGAATTTTTGGGTACTTTGAACGAGACACCATTGAGGGCGGTGGTTCGGTCGTCGTAAGAGAAACTGACATTATCTGCATATGATAAGACGAATATTAGCTCTGATCTGGTACAGACCTCACAAGACGGACCGAACTCGATTTCTCCATTCTCTACAATTAAATCAGGAGCGTCGGGGACATCATTAACTTCGGTCGGTTCATTTAACAACTTCAGCAACTTCTCTGTGTCAACCAACGATTGGTTGATAGAACGATATATAGTGCCTAGTTGGTTCAAGGGTCCGTACAACTGTTGGAAAATGATAAGCGCAATAGGACGATTAACGAACGAAGAAGATTACCTGCGCGAGGTAAACAATGAAAACCACAAAATCACTGGGGTCTAAATCGCCGCGGACTACACGGCGCGCAACAATGATAGAGCCGATAAGTAGTCCAGATGTCTACATAGCTCTTGTTAATTTGGTGACAGAAGAATGAGGTATAAAGGGCACCGACTATGATGAAGTTTTGAACTAGGTTCAAAAGATTGAGAGAAACTGGAAACCAACGAACACATCATCTTTTGGCGTTAAAAAGAAGAAAAGAACTAGAACCTACTTATAACTCTAGCTTCAAGGACCTGGTATTCACGTATAGCATCATGATATCGAGCAGCCTCATGTTCCTCGCCGCCGAAATATTTCACTGTTTCATAGTTTAGAAGGCAATCAGTGTGGATGCCACGAGTTATCTAGGTAGTATGTGAATTCGCAAATTGCACGCAACGAACATGAGACGAACTATATCGCGCTCATTCATCTGCCGCCTGATGCGCGTACGCCATTGAGTGAGAACGACACTAGCAGAGACTATCAAGTGGTGAGTCAAGCTCGCGTCAATGTGAAATATAAAATGTCTTCACCGTATGCAAACATTACAAAGAATATCACGACCGCGAGAATCCAGTCAAAGATGAGGCAAAACATGACCAACGCTATGGCAATATCCACAAAAGTCGGTATTATACTGAACATAATCAACTATAACCGTACATGTCAAGCAAGCGATAATGTCGGATCAGAGGATATTACCTACCTCTAAAGTATGATTTATGGCGGCGCCACGGTCAAGCACCCGGAGTATTTCACCAGTTTTGCGCCGTGTATGGAACGCGAAAGAGAGGTTCAGCAGATGATTGAAGGACAACTCCGACATTTCTAGAAATAGGGTCTTGTGTAAGCGATTGAAGGATTATGCGGGTTATGGCCAAACCTCGATCAGAGTATTGCATGACGGGCGTCCATAAAGCCTAACGTGAAAGTGAAGACAAGAAAATATAACAAAAGCGAATGGCCTACATCGCGTAAGGCCGCCAACCCCCCGCTTCCTTGTAAGAAGCGAAGAGTGACGTAAAGGAATAATAGAGGCCACATAGAATAGCTTGACCGCTTTTCAAAGACCTTGATCAATTCTCCAACTGTAAATGGCATAATCGCATTGACGAATCGACCACAGAGCAAGATTAAGATGCATAGTATCTGAAGAGGGTTGAAACACGATCAGGTGATCGTAAATCTTAAGACAGACTTACAGCGATTAGTTGAAGCGAACGGCTCTTGGAAGGCCATAGGTACGGAGACAGGTGTTGGATGCGTTGCATCAGCTCTGACCAGGATGGCTCCAAAACAATTTCTGGCTTTTCATTGACCTGCACGAACAATAAGTGACAATGATGATTGGTCTGCAATGACTTACGTTCTGAGATGGAGCAGGAGTAGGAGCACGAGTAGTCGGGGTGGATTGTAGAAGGGCAGAGTAAGTAGGTCGGAAGGTACCATACTTTGTATTCTCAGAGGGAACGGGAACCGCAAGCAGGCCGGTTGATGCTTGAGAGGCCGCTGATGCGGGAAGGAGAAGAGACGAATCCGTTGAAATTTCTTCAGATCCACTTTCCTCGTGGACTGAGGTGTAAACGACGCGGGGAGTGAGAAGTGACGTTAACAAGGGAGCCAGAAGTATAATTCGAAAAATAGGAAACCCAAGATGCAACAACATAACAAGGGAGAATGAAGAAAGAAATCCGGCTAGATACTTTTCAGCGTATGGAAGCTCGGAGTAGCAAAAACAAGACCGACCTTGTCGGAAATTCAGGCCAATCAGAATGACCAAGGCAACGTCCAAAACTAGCGATAGAGCCAGTGAGAAGCTGACTCTCTTTAGGTCCCAGATTTGTAAACCGTGCAAATCCTTCCATGTGCCCAAGGCGGCAAGGCCCGAGAAGGCTACAACACCCAAAAGCGTATTAACTTCGATACCAGAGTACCACGGCCAATCATGTTGGATTATTGCATGTACAATGAACGTAAGCCCGTCACCCAAATAGGTTAAGGAGCAAAGAGTAAGAAAAAGGAGAATTGAGGCTCGACGGGGAACACGGCGGGAGATAACGACGGAGGTGATAGGCGACGGGGATGTTGGTGGTAAAGGTCGGAGGAAGAACAGAGATAAAGACGAGAAAAAGACGAAAGCTGGAGAGATGACTCTGAGAACAGGAAGAGCCAATTGGATACCAGTTGGAAGCGAGTATCCCATAGTCGACATCTTTATCCCCACCGTCGTCGAGCTGGTTGTGGTGCAAGAAACAAAAGCCGAGCTCAAATTTGTCGCAGGATTTCCTAAATATCAAGAAACGCACGTGAGTTTCCTTAAGCGCGACGCCGCATGCGAAAAACGTGTTTTATGCCGCTAATCATTAATTTGCCGTCACCCATCCGGATATTGATCCGCAGAGGTAGGCAGTTTGCAAAACCTCTTCAGATCTCTTCCTAAATACTCCGGACACCCTCCTCTTGATTAATGCTATCAAGTCAGTTGCATCATATCATGGGCCCTCTTTGGTAATAATGCCTAATTTCACTTTCAATCATCTGCAAAACCTGTAAACTTGCCAGAGCAAGGATACTGGCTGGAGAGTGCTCTGAGCTGCTTTTGGCTATTTAGCTGATAACCCAGGTTTTGCAGATGCAGCCAGTGCCCTTTCTGTCATAATCATCTAGTTTTGCAAATACAGTAACCCTATAGCCTAGCCTAGAGGAAGCTGTCATTCCAGTTGTTAGAAGAGTGTCAAGATCAGCCTCAGCACTTCATCCCAACACCCAGGTTTTTGAGATTCACCTTTATTGTAATTATTATTCTTTTTCATTGAGTATTGGCCTGTAGTACACACTGGGAGTGGGACATTGGTGAAGCTATTAGCAACACCCTTCACACACTGTTGATGTCCCCGGGAATGTAACGGCAAGAGTACAATGTTGGGATGAGCAGCCTCAATGGGGTTCCTGTGATCCAGGAGTCCGGAACAGCTCGGAAGGAAAGGGTAAAGAAGATATTAAAGAGTGGGATAAGATGGTACACTTGATTTCAAGCTTGACTACAACGTAAAAAGTATTCTAGGTTATATACCTCCAAAATATAGTCACAAGACCTTGATGAAAGCTTGGAATAATAAATAAGTCACAAGGTTATTATTCCAAAGTCCGGCCGCTCCGGGCCGGGCCGGGAAGCGTATGGGGTGAATTGCATGCATATGACACTCATGTCAGAAGTAACATGGAGATAAAGATTTGATTTATTTGCACAGGTAATATGTACACTTGGATACAGTCAAGTTTTATGTCTTGATAATTAATTCATGCAAGGGTGAAGTAAGAGGGGGAGATATGAACTATGCACATATCATTGTCAGTAAGATGATGTATAATAATTATATGAAAGATTTATCTTGGGGCCTATGATCAAAATATATGTAGTGAAATTTATAGCTATTCAAGTCTGCAAAGTTGTCAGTAAGTAAATTAAAGAGTGTAGAAGAAAAAAACACACTTTTATAAAGATGCAGTGCACACCAGTACTGGCCAAATTTTCCTTTGCCAAATGCATTTCCAGTTTTCAATGAAGGTGAAATTTTCAATATGTATCACCTGATTGAGGTAGACACTGAGATAAAATAATAGTAAATAAAAAATACATATATTGTGTGTATCAGATGCAAGATCCATTGAGGTACTTTAGCTCCAGTAGAATAGGGGCTAGAGTTTTTTAAAACAGGTGAGTATCAAGACTATGCTTTGGTGCTGTGCCCCAATACTTGGCCTTCTGAGACTGTGTATTGAAGTCCAATCCTCTGGTATGTCATCCCAAGGCTTGGTACTCTGACATGTTTGTAACCTTATCTTATTGTTTTTTCTCACTATACAATCCCTTTTGACTAGCTTAGTTTATTGTTTTATTCCCTATGTTGGAAGGACCTTCCTCTTCTGGCCGATTTATTTCGCTTCCACGTGACTTATACTATTTAGTTTCTATTTTGCACGCAACTTCCCCTCAGCTGTTTAAATCCTCATCGGTTCAACACTAAGGGTAAGTTCATTTTCTTTCTACTGTACCTATACCTTTAGATACTAATTAGCCACTAGCTCTTTTGTTCTTCGTATAGGTACAATTCAGCTGTTTAAATCCTCATTGGTTCAACACTGAGGCTCTTTTGTTCTTCGTATAGGGTTGACCTCTAAGAGGTTATGGGCTTTTTCTAGGTCTTTCTATATGTTAAAACAATTCAAACCACTTTCGTGGCTTTCTTAGCCAACAGCTCAACAACCATTTCCTGAACTGACGCATTCTTTCTCGCTTAAAATCGATTAACGAGATCCATCTCCGGAATCAATACTTGCTACCGCAGATGAATACTGACGATTATGGATCCCGAATGGATCTCATGGCACCTGTTCACCGTGATCCACCTCGGACCCATTCGATTCTGTATCAGACGCCGGTATCTATCCCAGTTCGCCACAATCAACATTCGCCTGCATATATGCGTACCAGTAATCATGCCACGTCACCAATGGATGCGGGACCGAGACACGACCATTTTTCCCCTCCTCGTTCCATTCACTCTTCTCCGCATGCCAATTCTCCTCTCCTTCATAATACTGTTCCGTCACTTCCTTCTTTTCCTTCTGTACCAACCATTACCCAATTTGTTTCTGAAACTTGGCATCATCATATCATACCCACTTTCCAGAACTTGACTCATAACTTTACAACTCCAAATATGTTTAATTATCAACGTCCTCTGCCTTCTGCTCCTACACAATCATCAAATACTTTTATTCCTGAAACATACACTCCACTTGGTTCTCCTCAATTTTTACCTATGAATTTCGTACAATCACCTGTCTCGGTCCCGTCAGCCTCTGTTCATCTTCCATCCCATGTTGGCTCACAGATGGGTAACAACAATACTGTCAAGCAAACACCGTCCCGCATTCTCCACCAGCCACAACCTCACCGCATTGTGTCATGCCTTGACCACTACTAGACCAACCTAACACCAACCCCACGATCATAGACCACACAAGGTCCTAACCCTTAGCCTTGGAACCATCTCCATACCTCCCCAGGAAGGTACATCTCTCCCGCAACCATCACTCCTATCACAACCTTCACAACTCGGCTAAACCTCCCTCGACATGCCTAATAACCACATCAGCACCCCCGAGATCTCCATCAACATACCCGAGACCTCCATCAACACACCTGGTAGACACACAACTCTAGATCACAGCCGATTTGACAGTCAAGGTCCCTAATGTTCTCTTGTCCACTTCCTGTAGCTATATAAGTATCCTTCGTAGCACAAATATCCCCAGCTTGGTATATTTCGAACACACACCCTTTTGCATAGGTCCAGTCCCTGTCCCTTTGTACCTGCTAACCATACGGATTTCTCTTTACTCTTAGTTTCTCTATCTCAGTTTCTCTCTACTCTTGTCTATTGTCTCTGCGATCGTCTATACGATCAAATATATGCTTTTACTTCAAGTCTAAGCTATCCGAGTGAGTCTCCAAGCTCCCTCGAACAATACTAAAGCTCCCCAACGCCTAAACGCTTTGGTGAGCCACCCTTCCCCAAACCTCCTCGAGCTCCCTAGCTACTCCATAGGCTTCGGGACCTCGATCTAGGTAACGTCAAAGCTACCTCTTACGTCAAACTACGTATCGCTTCTCCGTTACAACCTCCAACACTCGAGGACATCCACCCTCAAGCTCAGTCCCCGGGGACCTACCCTCCCAGGCGTATACCTTTTCGGGAGCTTACACACTCGAGACCCATCTCCACTACGACCTATTCGATCCTATATTGACGTTCCAGCGAGTACAACTCCTACTACGCAATACTACTAGGTCCCGTACTGCTACCTAACCTCCCCACGCCTTAGGGACCTCCCTGGACCTCATAGGAACCCCTTCAAGGGTCATATCTCTTCATCCCAGCCACTACTAGGTCATTCCTGTCCTCGGTTGCGGTTCCCATAGCTCCTTTCGAGCTCCAGCCTGCTCCTAGCACGCTACAACATAAACCCTTTTATACCAAACCCTACCTTAAGACCTATTCTGACCCAGGTCTTACAACATCTAAGCAACCCAAGTAAGTCCTCAACCTCCCTTGACCAATACTAAAGCTCCCCAAACATCCCTTGTTTTGGTGAGCCAACCTCCCCTAAGACTTCTTGAGCTCCCTACTTGCTCCACAAGCCCTGGGACCTTGATCTAAGTAACGTCGAAGCTCCCCATCACACCCACCTATGCATCGCTTCTCCCTTACCACCTCTACCGCTTGGGGATACCAACCACTACCCCTCTCACCTCAGGACCTCCTTCCTGGGCTCACAATTCATTGGGAGCTCTCAAGTCTGAGGCTCATGTCAACTACTAGCTGTAACAGTCCTACGTTAACATTCCTAGCTACTACAATTCGCACTATGCAATCTTCCTACGTCTCCTAACTCCCAGGTACATCAATCCTTGCCAGTTATCATCCTAGGGACCTTCCTGGACCTTCTAGGAACCCCCTCAAGGGTCACATCTCCCACTCTGTACTACCACTAGGTCATTTCTGTCCTCGGTCATGGTTCCCGTAGCTCCCTTCGAGCTCCAGCTTGCTTCTAGCACGCTACAACGTAAACCACTCATACCAAATCCACCCCTAAGACCAAATCTGACCCAGGTCTTACAGTAACTAGTTCAGCACTCCATTCCAATATACTAATTAGTTAGTATAAATATCCCTGTACTGTACTCTGGTTTTTCAGTTTAATTGTTGACTGAGATCATCTTAGATCAACTTAGGTTTGACTTAGCTCCCTCTGGCTTATCACTTTTAACACTCTTAGTTTGACTTTATGACTATCATACACCTTTGGTCTGCTCCTTATTGTTACAGTATTGCCATACAATAGCTTGGCTACTCCTCATTACCTCTACTCTATATATTCTCTTCTGGGGACTTATGGTGTAGTGGGAGTGTTGTTAATAACTTCACCATTATCCCATACAATTCAACTTAGATACTGATTGGCCCTCTATTACCAAAGCACAGATTATTGGTATACAACTGAGATATTCGGACTTACTGTAATGTATAATCTAGTACAAACTGTACAGGATATGGTAATAATGCTGTTATGGATCAGAAAAGTATTAAGATTGTGTATAACAGTAAGCTGTGCCAAGGGCCAATCAGTATCTAAGGGTGGAGGGTTAAATGGGACAGTGGTGAAGTTATTAACAACACCACTCTTACACTGTTAGTTCCCGGAGAGTAGAGCAGAAAAGTAGAAATACAAGTAGCAGCCAAGCTGAGTATAGCAATAATGCTGATGTCACAAAGCAGCAGAGGTGGTGTAACTAAATGGAACAGCAGAGTGGAGCAACTGAGCAAGCAATGGAGTGGAATGACTAAGCGGAGCATGGACAGACTGGTCCCAAGATAATAACAGAGGTATATTAAGTATTGTAGTCATAAATACTAGTAAGTATGTCCATACCTGGTCCCAAGATAATGACAGCAAGGTCAAGATGAGGGACCAGGTAGTGGAGAGCTGGCTTTATATACACAATCTGATCTGCAAAAAATAGCAATGTAATACTGTACAGTTCAAGAGTAAAGAAGGTAGCAGCAGCCAGTACAAGGAGAAGGGTAACAAGTGGATCAGTAATCAATGAAGGAGGTCAGGTGGATCCATAATTAATAAGGGTTTGTTAAGATCATGTACACCGTGTAACCGTGCCAGAGGTCACAGGATGTCTAAGTGCGGGAGTCGAGTGGGACAGTAGTGAAGTTATTAACAACACCGCCGTTACGCCGTTAGTCCCCGGAGATCAAGAGTATAGAAGAGAGGAACTAGTAGCAGCCAAGTCGGAGCGGCGGTATCGCCGGTGACGAGGAGCGAGCCAGAGGACTTATAAGTCCAAAGGCTATAGAGAGTGCTTCGAGGTAATGAGCCTGAAGACTTAAGAGATGGACTGAGGTAGAAAGGGAATCTAAGTCGATAATTAAACTGAGGAACTACAGTAGCATACAGGCAGTATTTATATCTACAGATCGGCGCATCGGTATGAAGCACCAGACTAACTACTAGGAGTTATATGTGTAGTACCTGCAGGGTAAGGTAAAAGACAATAAGGAGAGACTAGAAGGAATGGGTATGTGTAGCGAGAAAGAACAATAAAGAGAAGAATACAATAAAGGGTGGATCTCAGGATACCGAGCGGCGGAGCGAGGCGCCGAGGCATGGGCTTGACAGGGTTTAACAGTGATGGAATGTAATAATGATGGAATGAAGTATTGTACAAGTAAAGGTGTAGAGATGGTGAGAAAAGGAAAATGATAGGGGCTGCATACTTCATGACAACTTCAGTAATTCTTGAAGTCCAATCTTGTAAGGCCAATTGTTGGAGTGCAATACTGAAGCATGGTCTTGACAGGAAGTATACTCTGAGACATTGGGATATTAGTGATATCTTGACATTTTGATATCTTAATGTTGGCAATGTCCTGACATCCTGATATCAGGTCACAATAAGCTGGGTGAGCTTATTTTGAAAAAGTACATGCTTTGTGCAAGATTTACATATTATTTCCAGTAGAATATTGGGCCACTGTCTATACTAAGCTCCCAATTTTCTTTGTATTTCCCCCAACAGCTTTCAATGGAATATTTTGAATAAACAGTCCCCAAATAGATTGCAAAATTGGCTCACATTTTGTCAAAATAAGATTGTGGATGTTAGAGGTAAGTTTTTAATATAAAGTTTACTATATCAGTACCACAACATGCAAACAAATTGTGAACAAATTTTAACAATTTTCAGGGCTCGGAATAATTTTTGTACCCAAGCTCACTTAACCTTTCTTCGGTCGTGAGAAAATCGGCTCATCCCCGCAGTGTAGATACAATTGCTGGATACAGACTCGACATGCTGGAGGGAACAAAAGTGCATAGGTCAAAATGAGGGCCGTTCATTGAGACTTGGTTATGTCTTCAGATTTTCACTTGCTCCAATCATTGCAGCACTCGTTTTGGCATCCAAGAAAAGCTCATTCATTTCTCCTACGTCTTCGAGAGAGATTTCGGAACGATCGTTGATGGATGCGATGATAGAGGCAGGCGCGAGTAGTTGTAGTGCGTATCTATAAAGATGAACGGTGTGAATTCGCACAGCAGGAGGGAGAGTGTTGAGAGCAAGATACCTCAATGAGCTTTTCTCGCCCTCGGTAGCTAGCTTGTCTAGAACGCCTTCGGCGAGCTTTAGACCTTCGATGTTGGCGCGCAATTGGAGAACTTTGGCCACTTGTTCTTTTGCGTATGGTTCTGTTTTGACAATCATACATCTAACGAAAAATAAAATCAAGGAAAGAAGAGAATTGAGGAGATAAGTACGGACCGGTCTAGCAAATCAACGGGGATTCCGTGCGGAGCAACGAGGTCTTGAGTACCGCGGACGAGAGCATTACCTCTATTCGTAGCAAGAATGACTGTAGGGGCCATTGGCGACTCTAGGAGAGCGTTTAAATATGTAAAACATTCGATATCCAACATGTGAACCTGCGTAAAAAGGGATCAGCGGAAGGACTAAAATTACTATTGAAGTAATGCCCACCTCGTCAATGAAGACTACTCCAGGGACTACCTCTGCCACACCTTGATCTACATAACCTTTCACCACCTTGTTCACTTCTTTTCTCAGTTTTTCCGTCACCTCTGTCCTTCCACTCTTGACCAGACTGCCCATAACGCTCATTATATCTTGACCACCCTGGGGACGAGCGTTCGCGGCATCGAGATCTCCGAGAGTTACGTCTTGAACGAGTTCTTTACGTTTGTGAACATCGCCTTTTGGAAGAGGAACATAGGTTTCCGACTCGAGGTCGTAAGATGATGCATAAGCGTCTGAGCGACCTACACGCTTAGAATGATGGATTATTTCCTGCAGTGGTGGATGATATGACATGGAGTACGTACCTTGACCGCGCCGCTGTGTTCGATGTAGATGACATCGCCAACTACAATCTTTTCCTTCAACATAGCCTCGTAGATACTAGGATCCAGCCTTAGTTGTTTTGTGCCCTTGACAGATTTGAGGCCGACGACGACATGAGAAATAGTTTTGCCATAGCCGGAGAGAGGGTTTTCCGATTCGGATGGGGTCATCTCTGTGACTTCACCTTCGTACACTTCTTTTGTTTCCTTTATCCGAAGTCCTATGGCTCTTCTGAAGCTTTCGGCTAAAACTTCCGTCTTTTTCACCTCTGTACTATAAACCTCTGAGCCGACCATGGGACAGAAGGGGACTTTGGAACCGAGTTCATGTGAGACGGCCAAGGCAAGCGCGGTCTTGCCTGTTCCCGGAGCGCCGACAAGAAGTAAAGCGCGTCCAGAGAATCTGCGTGATTTAACGAGATCTACGATGATTCCGCATGCCTGAGGGAGGGATTATGATCCATTTTGGAAGAGGTTGAAAAATCATACTTCTCGGGCATTCTCCTGACCAACGAAACCGCCAGCAGTAGTATCAGTAATCGCTCGACCTTCCGAATTTAATCCAAGGCCTTTTATATGGGAATGAGGGGCAATACGCGATGAACGATTGGAAGATGGAGGAAGGGGCGCTTTGTGGGCGACTGGTGCCGAGGACGGTGTAGACGATGTTGATGCTTTCATGGACATGGAGGTTGACGCGACGAAGAAAAGAGTATGTACACCGATAAATCCCACGATCAGATTTCTTACAAAGTACAAACCCCCCACAAAGGATAACGAGATATCAAGTAGCTAACTTCCAGAACTACACCAGACCAAAGTATATCCCATCGCCTGCATATACTACAGTCCATATTTGAGTGAATTCGTACATGGATACCTCTGTGATGGCATGTACTGTAAGTAGAGATATCAGACGGGATACTAGGACTCACCTAAGACTACTATTACTGAGTTGTGCAGCGCTAAGCTCTTCTGCATTCGACTTTTTCTCTGCACGGGGTGAGCTTGGTGATGATATCAAAGTCCAAAAGTACTTTTCTGCAACGCAAGTCAGTTCGAAGAATGTAGAGTTCCGTAAGCTTACCAGTTGCATGATATTGGCCCTATCTTGGGGCGGTAATACAGCAAGTTGTTCAGGTGTCATTGACAAGATTTGCATGACCATAACCTGAAAATAATCGAGGAGATTAGGAGCTAGTGTGATATCTCACGAAATATATTGACCTTTTGATCATCGGGTATTGCGGCGAGAATAGCAGGGTTGATGGTAGGAGCGGGCGTCGACGATGCATAGGAAGGGTAAGTACTAGTGGGAGGCTGAGTATAAATAGGAGGAGTCGGTCGATGGTAGGTTTGTGGGGGAGGAGGTTGGGGGTTTGCTTGAGGTTGCGGCTGGGATGCTCCTTGAGAAAATTCTGCTAGCGTTTTCTACAGCAGGTTAGAGAAATGGGGAAGCGAAATTTCGGACCACACAGTATATACCTGGAAGACCTCAAAGTTGACAGCATTCATAGACACCATGAGAGTCATGAGTGCATAAGCAATCTGAGGCTGGCTGTTCAATATCTGCTTTGCGGCGGCTGGCGTAGTTTTCTTGAGTTGTAGCATTAATTCGATCAACTGCTCAGACATCGTGGTCAATGGAGGAGTTCCATTTCCCACAATTGCTCTTTGATGGACATCTACGCTCAGTCGGTCGTTCCTTCAATTCATGTCTGCGTCTCTTCCTTATCTAGTTAACCCAAGCACCTTACACTTCTCCGCAGAAAGCGCGACTCGTGTTCAATTCCAAAGATCCTTTCGTACCAAGTTTTGTCCAAAACTCCTTGTTGCCGTCGGTAAATCCACAGGAAATATATGCTAGCAGGATACATGGTAGGAGGATACTTCTGGACAATCCCATACGCAAAGGAGACAAGAAGCCGAAAAAGAAAAAGAAGAAATCGACCGCAAATTGTAGCATTCTAAGGATAAGTGGATCTTGGTCTCTGGATGCTCACCAGGCAAAGTAGTTTGGTCTTTTCACTTTGCGTTTCGTTATTCTCATCCCCATTTTAGGTTTGATCTCTTCGTTCCATTGCACCAGCTCTGGATGGGATACATGTCCGAACTGCTGGCGCTCAATAGTGCTGAAACCCCCTCATCGGCTTCCGCCCACCCGAAACTACTCAAGGCCGATTTCTCTGGGTCATTCATCTCAGGTAACGAACGACGATATGTATTCCCAAATTCTGATTTGCGTTTTGTGTAGTTCAAGCGAGTAAAAACCCATCACTGGTCAGTATACAGGGAATTGTTCTGCACGAGTCCGAGAATACATTTGTGATTATCACCAGAGATGACAAGACGAAAGGTAAGAGATACCTCGAATTTCACTTACTCAATTCCTTCCTCACCTGATTTAGTCCTTCCAAAGCAAAACACTATATTCACGCTGTGTGTTCCGGCTAATTCGATCTCTAACTCCCTTCCTTCAGCCGCCACACTCGTGCTTGACATTCCACATTTGGCCTTTACGCTCTACGGAAACCAATTTCGATTTCGTGCTTCAGATCGTGCTGGTAGAAAATTCAAAAATAAAGAGACAGTGGAGTTGTGATTATTGCCGAACCTTTACAGTCATCTACCATCATTTGGGATGGCACCATCAAATGGGACAAACAGGTTTTTAAGTCGATCCACTGGCTCAATTGCCTCAGATTTTATTTCTGTACAAAAGAAAAGTAACCTGCAGTATATGAGCTCTTTCGATGAGCAATAACTTCATTATTTCTGATGTAGTTGTTCGAGATATGTAATTTGGGACGAAAATGAAATTTATTTGGCATATTGCCATACACACTGGAAAGGAGTTGTCTTCAAACTTCACATACAGGTCCATACTTACTATGTATATGTTATCATGCTGTTAAATTATTGCAATCGGATGGAGGATTGAGCAAGCCAAAGACTTGTCACATCACGGTTCTTAATGGGGAAATGATAAGCAGTCAACAATTTCCATTTTCAGACATGTGCAAAAGAAACTCTCCATCAAGTGATTCGCTATGCCAGGTCGAGCTCAATCGGCACTAAAGAAGAAGAGGGCATTATCAACACTACAAGAAAAGTACATGCAACGAGCAATCCAGCTGTACAAAAAGTACAAACAAGTTATTATCATTCAAAAAAGTTTGCAAGGCCATTGAGGCACAGTGTTTCGAGGAGACGAAAAAGACGATCACACTATCAGACTCAACATTACATAGACGGGTACACAATGGGAAGAGTCATGCAGAGGCAAAGGAGGAGCAGCGGTGGCTGAATAATGCAGAAGAAGAGGTATTGATTAATGAGGTCATCTACTATGCTGAACGAGGATTTCCACTTGACCACAAACAGTTCAAAGAACATGCTGATCAAATTGCACAGGCATGTCACGGTGAAAATTTTCCTGTGGAAGGTGTCGGAAAGAATTGGATGAGTCGTTTCATATCAAATCATAGTGATAGGATTGGAATGTACTGGACCCACTCCATGGACCATTCTCGAGCTCACACTGTCAACCCATACAACCATAAACATTACTTCGACCTCCTAGAAAACATCATCAAGGGCAAAAGTGGAGATGATATCATTCCTGCAGAGTTGTCTTATGGCACAGATGAGTCTGGACTGCAGAAAGGTATTGGTCAGAAAACTCGGGATCTGGGAGCAGCAAAGAAGAAAATACAGCACCAACAACGGAGTGGTGATCGGGAGAATATCACTGTCATCGTTACTATCTGCGGCAATGGATCTGCAATTGCACCGGCAGTAATCTACAAAGGCAAAGGATATCAAGCAAAATGGAAGCAAAACAATCCTTTGAATGCATCATTAGTGGTTACTACAATGACCTGAAGCGAAACTAACTATTGAGTTGAACAGACTTGGCTATCCAGAGAAGGGGTATACCAATGGTGAGATTGGTCCATGGATTGAAAACTTTGACAAGGAGATATGAGTGAAGGCAAAGGGAAGACGATGGCTGCTACTAGTTGATGGTCATGTGTCCCACTACACACGAGCATTTCTTGAATATGCCCAAGAAAACAAAATCAAGGTTGTTGGATATTCATCCCACAGCACACACGTCTATCAGGGTCTCAATGTCGTGATCTTCTCTCCAATGAAGGGAAATTGGACGAAAGCCCGTGATCATTGGGAGTGTGAAAGACATACTGTGGACAAGACAAACTTCCTCAGTGTTTATGCAGAAGCACATGTTGAAACACTCACCGAGGCAAATATCAGGGCAGCGTTTCGCAAAACTGGTGTAATCCCACTTGACCAATCAGTCGTTACTGCAGAAATGATGGCTCCGAGTGAAACCACCTCGGTTCAGGCTACAGCTCCTATCCGCCAAACCACACCAGTTCAGTTCATGACTGAAATGGTCCGGAATTACATTGATTATGCAGCGATGCTGGAGGAAAAGGAATGGGAATGGAATGAGCAGGAATTGGATGATGAAACAGATATGGAGGTGTCATGAAGTACGTAGCCCCTATCATTTTCCTTTTCTCACCGTCTCTACGCCCTTATTTGTACAATACATCACTCTATCACTTTCACGTCCTGTCAAGTCCATGCCTCCGAGCCCCATTCCGCCGCTCGGTATTCCGAAGATCTACCTTTTATTGTAATCTCACTCTTATTGTTCTTTCTCGCTACACATACCCTTTCATTCTAGTCCCTCCTTATTGTCTTTTACTCTACC